>JAFBJS010012393.1:0-12118 GCA_016785265.1 Paraplagusia blochii
CGATGTGACAGGAAGTGATCCTCATGGGGGCATTGTAAACTCCCATGGACTTTATGAGACCAATGACTTTGTTTGTATGCAGCACAGTATTGACTGATTGTATTGCACAGTAAGCGTATTTTTAAATTAGCGTTTCTGTTTTGGAACAAAAAAAAAAAAAAAAGGTTCGTTTCTGTATCAAGTAAAATGACAAATATTTTTGGTTTTTGTTTATCATCTAAATCAGTGGTTCTCAACCATCACCTCAAATCTAGCCAAAAAATTTCAACTTCCATCCATCAAGCCCTCCAATTACATCACCTACTTTTCTGTTACCAGATCACAGGAGCAGCAGTTCCAAGTTCAAATCCACCAGCAGCCAAGTTACCACTGAAGTGCATTGAGCATGGCACCGTCCTTACACGCTGCTCCAAAGGCAGCTCAAAGCTGCCCACTGTTAAATTTGGTGATGAATGTAATGCAGGGGTCACATTTTCTTTTTGTGCATTGGTGTGAATCTCAATGACAAAGGGTTTGTTTTCCTTTTTCTTGAAAATAATTCATTTTTACATTTTTATTGCTCCGGCAAAGGCCTGTGACACAATGAAAATAGAATGACTGATCTAAATACCGTCCTTTCCCCCAGTCCTTCTCTTACCTTGGTAGCCTAACTGTCTGTCATCACAGTCTCATTACCTCATTTGATTTACCCATTTTTTAAACAATAATAAAAATGTTAGCCTAATTATTATTATTTTATAAGATAAATACGTTTGATTGTATCAAATTTTTTATGTTTAATAAGTGAGGAATGGTTCTGCAATCAACCTGATCTGCCTCACCTGCAGTGACGTGCAGTGAGGTTCATGCCTGGTGAGGAAGTGATGTCATCACTGTTATATTTACAAATATATGAACACTACAGTGCAGTTTATTTACATTTCGATTAGCAACATTTAATGTGTTTTATTATAAAACATCAGCATTCTTAATATATACAAACTGTATCTTAGAAAAAAACATTTAAAAACTGTTATTAACGTCTTACCTCAACTTATAAATAAAGACAATTCGCCACTCCTTCAGAATAAAAGTATTTTATTTTTCTTTAGTTTTATAAGTCTCTCTGTCTCAATGGAGATCAGTGCAAGAGAAGACTGTCGTCCCTGGTCTGTCCGACGCTGTAGTCGCTGGCACAGTGAGCATCAGCTGGAGGAACTTTGACGCCTCAGGAACAGTTTCAATTATATTTTTCGTGGTCAAAATGCCGAGAAGCTGTCCAGGTGATCTTCATCTGTCCCTCACTTTAGTCCAACGAGATCCATCTTTAGTTTTACAAAGTGTGTCCCAGTCTGTCTGATCGACTGTCCCGTAAGTCTGAAGCAAACCTTTAAGCTCTGGTGTTGGTCGTCCTTTAATAAGTATCTCCTGCTTCGATTGAAAGTCCAGTTTAGAAAATTCTTTCAGCTTAGATATGTAATTTTCCATTTTTCAAATAAGACCAAGCAAAGAGGAAAAATACTCAATAAATACACCTAACTTGCTGTTTACTGTAACTCGCCACACGGGGATTGTGCAATCCCTGTGAGGCACGGTGCAGTCTCAGCCTCAGCGCTCGTCTCCTCAGTATAAGAACGGTTAAGGCAAAAATTCAGCGTTTTTTAAAAACTATTTTGAAAAATGGTCAAGTTATGAATTTTAAAGAAAAAAGAACTTTAGCACCAAGTAAGTATCACAATTTAATTTATTTTTATTTGAGCACGGCTCACACTCAGCTCACCGTCAGATCGTCTTACCTGTTGAAACCTTGCTTTTGACTATTGTCTTTAGGAACACTTCAGTCCTGTCCCTATCTGCCTGTTTTCTGACAGACTCTCATGTCTTCAGGAGAAGATCTTTTCATTTAGACTAGTGAAGTTACCAGATGTGTTAAGGCTTTGAAACGTGTGTCGAGCAAAGAAGGGGGCGTTTCCGCGAGACGCGTATCGAGTTTTGGTTCATTTAGGGGAGGGGCCAAATTATGACGTCCGAAGCCTCGCTGCTCACGTGGGGTTTATATAGCTGTAAAACCTCACCGCGAAATCTGAACCAGCCTCGGTGCGGGGCGGACGTCATAATTTTGGCCCTCCCATAAATTAAGTATCGACAAGTATCGCTTCACGGAAACCGCCCCTCCTTGCCGGATTCGGGAGATCCCGTAACATCACTTGTTTAGAGTTTGCCTCGAGGTTTTACAGCTATATTAACCCCCAAGGCTCCAATCAAAATGTAAGTTTTTGAAGGGGAGTTGTGGTCAATTGAGAGTTTGGATAGCGTTTATATGGATTGGAGACAGTTGTCGAGTCTAGGAGAAAAATATTGTAACAACTGCAATAATGATGTGAGCATTTTGGTAAAATTTACACACAGAATACATTCCAAAATGTCATTACACACATATGTGATAATTTATGTACAGAAATTTTTTGGTTACACACTTTCAGTAATTCACGGCCATTCCAAACTGTCTGTTTGAAAAAAAAAAATATATATATCAATGCATCACACATGTGCTTTCAGATAGAGTTGCCTGTGATAACACACTTGACCAGCGGGTGGTGTCGTGAGCACATGGAGCTTGAGAGACATGAACCATTTCTCGAACCGCTAGCTTCATCTCGATATCACTACTAATGACAAACAAGAAGTCCTTGACATCAATAATGTCTAAAATTTAGATATTATTGATGTCAAGGACTTTTTGTTTGTGATTGTGAACATGTTTATGTTGTTCCTGCCTAGTCTTCAGTAAAAACATTTTAAATAACTTTCTTGCTAGTCTAGTTTATGTGTGTTGCACTTGCGTTCAACCCTGACACTCCCTGACACCCTTACAGCCTTAGAAACCTCGAGCGAATTCTGTCTCTGAACTAAATTTTGCTCTTTAAAACACCCCGTCACTCAGTAGGGACCTAAAAACTAAAAGAAGAATCGAGTGTCCACAGTAGAAACGTGGGTCTCCAAAAAAATGTCTCGAAACACAATCACTGATACACATTATTCTTAATCCTAATCCTTGTCCTTAATGTATTTTGTGTAAAAGTTATAACTGGCTTCAATAAATACCCAAATGCTGGTATATACTGGTACACTGAATGTGTAAAATGTTAAATACACACACACACACACACACATACAGAAAGAATTTAACCAGGACTAAATCCGGTTGGAGAGAGAAAAGATAAAACGAGAAAGGAAGAGAGAGATTATGTGCGTGAATTTGTGAAATTAGGAATGTTTGAACATATCAACTGTGAAATCAACATCTCTCCAAAGCGTTTCCAAAACCTATTATTTCCATTCCTTTAGTTCAGTTTATATGAGGTTCAAAAGCAGTCTGAGTCATAGCACTAGTTTGTTATATAAGTCAGCCCCGGCGTGGATGATTATGATGATGACGACGATGATGATGATGACGCTGAGGCTCAGGTCCCTGCAGCCCAGGTGAAGCAGCCCCCATGCTGTGGTATGACAAGGTGCTAACAGCCTGTAATGAAGTGTTTAAAGAGCATCTAATTTCAGAGTGCTTTATTATTTATTCATTTAAAAAGGGATCACATTATAATCGATGCAGCCTGTGTATTTCCACTCTAAACAAAGTACCAGCCTATGCTTAGACGTAGCGAACAGTACAATAAAGATGTCCATAAAATGGGATGTTTGATGTTTACACCAATGATATTTTCCTGTTAGTATACAGTACATACTAACCTCCTGTTTCTTTAAGCCCTTTTCAGGGACAAGCTGGTAGAAAAGCTGTTTTTGTCTGTTCTCTCCATCTTCTTATCTGACTCCAACTACCTCCATGTCCTCCCTCAGTGCATCCATAAATTTCCCCTTTGTCCTTCTACGTTGTCTCCTGCCTGGTAGCTCTATTTCTAGGATCATTCTTCCGCCAATGGACTTAATCTGGCTTCTCTAGCTTTTTCTCTAAACCTTCCTGTCTGTGTTGTCCTTCTTATCACCTGAGTCCTGATCCTGTCCATCCTTGTCTCTCCTAAAGAGAATCTCAGCATCTTTAATTTCTCCACCTCCAGCTGTCTCCTGTCTTCTACCTATTCCTAATGTCTCTAATCCATCCATCATGGCTGGTCTCACAACTGTCCTGAAAACATTTCCCTTCACCTTAGCTGACATCAGTATTTTCTGTGTTTTTTTTTCTTTTGCTATATTGTTTTTCATGTATATTCATGAAAACTATTGCACTAATCAGTTCCAGACCAAATGCACCTGCATTTGTCAGGTTATCTTTGAGGGTAAATCCCATGGTTAAAAAGAAGAAAGAGATTGACAGCACATACTTATACTTTCTTATTGTTTTTAAATGAACCATTTTGTTTGTATAATTGTATGTTTGGCTCAGAATTGGCCTTTAAATCTTTATTTAGAGAGGCACAATTAGTGACACACTCCATAAAACTGTCAAGGGAATGGATTGTGACTGTAAGAAGTAAACTTTCTCACATAAACTAACAATCAACCCAGATTTTCATCTAAATCCAGCTGAGCTGCAGCCTTAAATCTCAGCTTACACTTATGAGAGAACAGCAGGAAGCAGTATGTTGGGGTAATTAAATGCTAGAGTGGATTAAACGCATGGAATTAGCAGCATGTTCTATTGACAAACAACTAAAAACAAAGTGCAAATCAGGAAATGTTTAACAGATGCTATAAATCAGGGGTGTCAAACCTATTTTGTTTCAGAGGACACAATACGACCTGTTCAGAATTCAAGTGGACCAGTACAACCACATCATTGCCTACAGAATAGATCATAAATATATAAGTAAATATTTATATTCAATATTTTGGGCGGCAGTGGTGGACTAGAGGTGAGGGTGATTTAGGTTCAAAATCAGCTACCAGGTTGCCAATCTGGACAAAGTACCTCAAAGTGGCTCACAGTATGGTGCAGTGTGATTTATGTGGCAGTAGTGGAGACTGCTACCCCACAGATAAGTGGATGAGGATGAATGAATGATCACAAATGACGTGTTTGGGCATTTTTCAATCATCATGCATGCAGACCGGAATGAACCTCCTAGCAGGAGGTCCCTGAACCGTATATTTGACACCCCAGTTGTTAATAAAAGCATTAATGCCTTAAAGGCAACCTGAAGACAGTCCGTTTTTATCTTCAGTCTGAGGTCCTAACACTGAAGAGATCATATCACAGTCACACTGTGTCTACATAAAGTAACGGTATCATGTCGCTGATTAAACTCTGCTCAAATGACAGACAGCAGCGCTGTGGATTTAAACGTCTGCGTTCATCACCCGGGCCAGCTGAAGGCCCCCGTTCTCTGCTTATCTCCACATCCTCTTCAATTGTCGATGTGTCCTCATCTTGTCCTCAACACAGTGTGTGTAAAAATGTGTTGGAGCTCCTGCAGCCGAGCCTGAAGACACCAGTCAACAGAACGATAAGGTGCTGAAGGAGATACGTTTTTAAATTAAGTCATGCAGGGGAGGAAAAGCAGGGGCGATGAGAGTGTCTGAGGCCTGTTGGAGTGTGATGAAGAGGATTTGGAAATACTGTTTGTGTGTGTGTGTGTGTGTCGGCCACCGTGGGAAATCAACTCAGGGCAGAGAGCATGCAAAAATCAAGAGGGGCGGAAGAAGGATGTCGTGGCCAATAGGCAGAAAATTCTCTCATTAACAAAATCAGCTGATAAAATTAGAACATCTAGATCGAACACGTATGCTAACCCACACAATCACATGACATTTTCTTATCTCCTTGTTTTCCTCATTAACCTCTCCTTTGAAGGATTACGTTGCTAATTTCCATAAACAGAAATGTTCCAGTGTTACGTGCGTGCGAGTGCTCAGATCAAATCAGGACAAAATGACATTATTTAAATGAACCCAGACCTGATCCTTCAATTAGTCAGACTCTTTGTAAGATTCTAAAAAAAAATCCTCCTTGG
This sequence comes from Paraplagusia blochii, assembly GCA_016785265.1. Taxonomy (NCBI): domain Eukaryota; kingdom Metazoa; phylum Chordata; class Actinopteri; order Pleuronectiformes; family Cynoglossidae; genus Paraplagusia; species Paraplagusia blochii. The sequence goes on from JAFBJS010012393.1 coordinate 5,949, forward strand.
GTTCAACTTCTTCATGGGCTCATCCACTGAAGCCAGACATTATCAGTCAGACATTTGGTTTATTGGAAAAGCTTAATAAAATGTGCAGTTTGGTAAAGAAACCAGGTCAAGTCAAAAAGCAGGGAATTATGAACAATTACATTTTAGTCAACCATATAAAAACATATTTTTCACTTTTAAAAAATAGCACCGTTTATTCTGGCAGCTAAACATGCAGTCATGGTCAGAGACACAACATTCCCTCAACAGTAAACCATTATGTACAACAGTGATACTTGACTGTGACTGTTTCTTCATAATCGACATAAAGTGTCCGTCTGCGTCCAGGACTGAACATGTTTTCAAAGTGAAGGAGAAAGAGACAAGAAAAATAGTCTGGTCCAAATGGTTGGTGTTAAATGCAACATGCAACAGTAAAACGCAGGTATTATTAAATTAGTGATAGCCTAATGAGATTTAAAGGTATACATATTCCAATTCAAAGTGTTCAGTGTTTACTCATGCAACTAATTCATTTTGTATAATTGAGAAAAATAATTAATTTAGAGGTCAATGTTATGACTGCTGGGCTGCTGATAAGTTTCTCACAGTGGAGTTCAGTTTTAACATTAGCCTATTTGCCTCGGTTCAATTATTAACAAAACACCCTGCGCTCCACTGACTGACTCAGTGTCCATTCTGAAACAAGAAACAATTTTGAACATAGATAAAGGTTTACTGACGGAAACAGTGCAGGTTCAACAAATGTGCTTTGTGGAGTGACAAGAACTACCTGGAGGAAAATGAAACCTTGAAAGGCACGTCTAGCTTCTGATTGGCTGAAAGAATGAGTACACGTTTCCAAATAATAACATTAAGTCTTAATTTTCGTGATTATAACAGACCTGTTCTCACGTTAAGAAAATTTGAATTGCCATCAATCCTTGTTTAGTTTTTTTCTTTTTTACATCTAACATTTCTGATTAAACTGTGACTGGACAGAGATTGTGGTACACATCACTATCTGGCCTCCTTTGTTTTTTTTTAGTTCTTCTCTCTTTAGTTTTCCCTCTTTGTTGAAGTGGGCAGTGGATTTACTGAAGGTATTATTAGGTTACAATGTCTGACTTTTTCTGATGAAGATGAATGCATCATGTTGTAGCACATGACAGCCGTTTGTCCATTACAGATATTCGTTCAAGAGGTGCATCAGAAAGTGTTCTCCACTGCTGGGGATATAATAACGAAGTGGAGCACGATTAGGCCTGAACATTTGGACAAACGTTTCTGCAGAAAAATCTACCAGTCCCAGGCAGTTGCAAACTATAATCTGTGTTTAAACTCAAATATGTTCGCCAGTGTCTTATTTCAAAAGACTAGCTGTGCATGTTCTACCTGAGCCATTTGTGTCTGTTTTTGGAGTACAGCGCTTTAATTTGAAAAGCTCTTTATTATACCTAAATAATTTACTTTGCAGTTTATAGGGTGTACGTATATGTATAAATACGTTTTGGAGGCACCAATTACATCACACCTACCATTTGCAGTGAAATGTAAACATATGACAACTGTTTGAAATGTTACTTGTTTCCTAGAATACATTTAGAGAATAAGACAACCTACTGTAGGTTGATGTGGTGTAGTGTTTACTGGCAACTGCAGTAATTTTGGATCATAATTCAGAATCACAGATTTATAAATCATTAATTTATGACCTTAAATTTGTTCATAGAGTAGGCTGTTTTTCAGAATTACTGAATTCAAGCTCCTTTAATAAGTATATAGAGTAAAAACCTGTTGGGAGATAAATATATGTATTTGTTGTGTTTGCTGTTGGACCTTAAATGGTTCCTGATGCAGCACACCAATGACCAAATAATATTGTCTGATAATATAACTCTTATAATTCTTTTAAAATGACCTGACCTGAGATATTATGTTAAAATTAAAAATGCCTGTGCATTGACAAGACTTTTCATATGTAACAAACAGCAGTATTTTGAGGGTGTAGTTTACGTTTAGAAAATGTAACAATGACTTTAATCTTCCTTGATGAGGAAGCAGTCAGCATTTGTTAACATCAACAGGCTGCAGTTGAATCAGCATTATTATCTGCCTGACTTCTCAGAGCAATTTCTCAATCAACTGAACAGGAGACAACAACAGATGGCAAAAAAACAAAAAAAAAAAATTGCATTCCTATAAAAAGATACACTTGTTTTTGTTGGCCTACTCTAGAGCTGGGGTGTCCAATATGGAGGTTGCGGTCTACCAGTAGATCGCAAAGGCAGTGCTGCTTTATCATAAGCAATAAAGACCAAAAAAAAAGAAAAATCATGAACTGTAACAAGTGACTCATATGGTGTAGCTCAAGGTATAATGTATATATGAAGTGTGTTTAGGTTATATGAGTAAATATATATTTAATGTTGTCAACGTAAGAGGATCACTTTATCTCTCAAACTAAAGTGTGGACACCCCTGTTCTAGGGTAATAGGAACAGTCTGGATTCTGTTGATAACATAAAATCACACATGAGGAAGAATCCTATCACAGGCTTATGAACCTCAGGACTTTGGAAAAAATGTACTAAAAAGAAGAGGGGAGTTTGTAAATGATAAAGTTATTTCACTGACATCAAACTAGCGTCATAAAAATGGGTTATGAACATTTTTGAGCTGGTTGAGAGGCTATTTACCAGTGAGACTCTTGACCCAGGGTAAATGTTGGCTGCATTTACAGACACAATAAATAAACACTCATCTGAATAATTGACATTAACATTGATCTATGAAACATAGAATAGCTTTATAAACAGTCCTGTGGACGAGCAACAGGCACAGAATGGCCACGATCACCGAGGTGTCAAGGAAGGTGAACCTGTGTGAGACAGCATTTGTTACAGTTACACCAAATATAGGATTTAAAAATAGTCTTACTGTGTGTGTGTGTGTGTATACCATCAGCCTCTTCAAGGCAGGTTTCCTCACAGTCTTCCAAGTGGAGGAAACGATTGTCATTTCCTTCGCAGCCACTGTAGACAAAAGGCCTGCAGGCTCTGAGCTGAGGGTTAAAGTACCAGCGGAGAGTGTATCGTCCACAGCTTCCCTCATCCATGGGCAGCAGGCACAGTTCTGCTGGAGCTGGATAGAAATCAAAACACACAGCTAAGAACTGAACAAGGGATTTTTTTGATACCAGCCCCATACTTGGTTCAAATACTTAGCACCGTGAAACACCAGTGAGCCAGAACTACACTGTCTCAGTCTCAGTGTGTCATTGTCCTAGTTATTTTAAAACAATGTCCAGCAGTTCAACATCAGGGACAAAACAGAAGAAAGAATTACTATATGGCTTGTTCTGTTAAAGGAAAAAATATATATATTAATGTTTCTTCAGAGTTTGATGGTGCATTGAAAAGAGAAGTTAAAACTTCAATACGTCACTCTTTGTTTTTTTGTGAGTCTTGTGAGTCATGTTTCAATTTCAATGCACAAATGGTCTAAAACATATGTATCAAACTCAAGGCCCGGGGGCCAAATGTGGTCTGCCGAGACAATTTATATGGGAGCTTATTAAGCATTTTATAATGTAAAAAGGTGGAGTTTTTTAACTTGATATATTAAAAGTTGTAATAGAGAGCAACAAACAATATTTGTTACTTGAACAAATAACAATCAACTGCTGTGAGATCTATTAATATGTTATGGGGTAATATAACCCCATAAGTTTGAGTGACCGGGTAACTGTGAATGGGGACGGTGCTGTGCTTAGAGCACATCAGGGGTAACAGGGAGCTGGTGGATTTGAACCAGGAACCTTTAAGAACTAAGTTCCCTAACCACTAGGACACCACTGCCCCAGATCTGCACCACATATTGTATGTACAGTAACACTTCCTTATAGATTATTAAAATTTTATAGAGGTTGACAAAATATGTCTACTGGTAATTGGTATGGGCAAGTATCAAAATACTTGAACTGCTATGATGGATTCTATAGTGAACCCATGAAAACATCACAGAAAAACACTGAAAAAAACAAAGGAGCAAGCAACAGTAAAGAATCACCTCAAATTAACACTAATGAAAATATAGAAAAATATGGGGGTTTATATTTCATATTTGCTTCAAAGCAAAGACAGGAGGGCAGAACCAGTTAATGAGCAGAGGAAAGCACTGACATTAAGCTCAAACACGAACAACAGTTATGTACATGCTGTTTTACCTTCACCTTTAACTCTCCTCTTGGTCCTGATAGATACAGGCTTTCTGACTGTTTTTTTGACGTCAGCATTTCCTGATTGGCTTGGTTCAACTTTAGCTGTTTTTCCGGATCCCTTTGGGTCAGTGTCACCTGCATGAGAGACACAAATATACACATACTATATACATCAGTTCAGTTCCAGTACATAAACAGGCGAAAAAAACAAGTTGTAACATATATTTTCCATTTCCTCTTGTGATTGTGGGGAGTTGATGGGAGAGTGCATGAGTGTATGGCTGTGTCTGGAAGTCTGATCAATTAACGAGGCCATGAAACACTTTCGAATGTCATGGAAAGAAATGAGCATACGCTGAGATGTGGTCACGCAATATGAGATGTGCACTTCCATTACAAATTGGATTGTGGTCTAGAGGAATAAATTATATTAATTTTGAAGAATTAACTGCTGTTCATTGCAGGGAATGGACAAAGTGCTGGGCATTACATTAATTAAGCTGATGTTGAGGGTCACTGCAAAGCGATGGAAGGAATTTGAATAATGATATTTTCTGCCTTTAAAAAAAAAAAAAAATCACCAATTGCAATGATGCCGTTAGAATGCAAAACACTTGAACTAAAAGATCAAATCAAGAACCGTCCAATATGTTCTGAACTTGACTATTTAAAAAAACATAGCATTTTTTTATGGAAGCTATTTCTCTGTAAAAACCTGTATTGGTTTCTGTTGTAACAAAACTATTTTAATAGAACAATCCATATTTTTAAAAAAAGTCACCTTCTTTAATAAAAAAATGTTCCAGATCTATTTCCTTTAACATTAAATACATGGAAAATGTATTTACATTAACCCAGCAAACATACTGATAAGTCGCAGGAGCTATTTTTTTCTAATTAAACTAACAAAATTACTCTTCTTCTTTAGTTTGGCTTTTTTAATTGATCTATATTTTTTTAGTCAAACACAGTGTCTGAATTGAATTGAGTAATTCAATAACTGCGCCCTGGAGTCAGGAAGGCAGGTTTGTACGTTTTATTTTAAAACACCAGATGCTCCACAGTCTGTGGTCACAGCTGTCAGATTCCACCTTCTAATGATTCCTGACTCGGTTTCAGCAAGACCCAATTGGACTGCAGACAGGTCTCCATCAGCACACAATGCTTCCATCACTTGTACGAAATTGCATCTAGGTATCCGTGGAAATGTAAAATATATCCAAAGCCTCATGAATTCTCTTAGGTTACTATTAGATTATATTGAAATGACTATAAAACTCAACAAAAAGTTGTTTGGCACAGTTTGCAAACTGGGTCCTCTGCATTGGTTTAGACCCAAAGTCTGCTGGTAGTCAAGCACTAGTGGGTTTGTAGTATTCTGTAGAGAATTGTCCAATTTCACTTTCACAACTAGTCAGAAAAACATTTCCCAATTACTAAAAATTAGTCTACATATCTTAATGATCAACATATATTTTTCTAAATTCCTGCGACAATATCATGGTTCCAGTTAGCTACATGAAAGTAGACGTAGATCATTATATACATTTGTAATGATATATATACTGTATATATATATATATATATATATATATAGAAAGAGCGATAGATATACAGTATATATATATCCTATCATACTGTATGTACAGTATGTATATATATATATGTATATCCTATATTCTAAATCAGGGGTGCCCACACTTCTTGTGATATCTTATTCTATACATTATGTTATAAATATGTTATACTGTTTGCCGCATTGCATATATGATTCTCACTTTAGCCCAGTGATTAGCATCTTGAAATACAATTACATCTCTACTTTTGATCACTAATAATTTTTCTGTTATTCCTCAGGATCTAGCAACACCCCTTTGGAGATCTACTTGTAGATCTAGATCTTCCTATTGTTCTAAATGTTCTAATTATTATTATTATTATATCTAGTATGAAAATATTAGAACCTGAGC
>JAFBJS010012429.1:0-16839 GCA_016785265.1 Paraplagusia blochii
ACCAGCGCTTCATGAACCATAAAAAATAAAAGCACTGTCTTTGTCAGTAAAATGCATAAAAAACATAGAAAATGTCCAGATATCAGCTCTGAAATTAAACTCTCTGGATCTATTTTTGTTGTTGTCCTTATATATGTCCAAATAAATGGACCTTTGGTGGAACCAGACATTAAAATGAACAAGATGTTGAAGAAAACTCCACGATGGTCCAAGAACTTCTTCCAAGTAAAGTATTTTTCTATTTTTAAAAAAGCTTTTAAAAAACTTATCTATAATACAGGCACAATACAGATTGAAACCCAAATGGGCCACATCTGGCCCCCGAGCCATCGTTTGCCTCACCCAGTGAGGTTTTCTATGGAAACCAGCGACACTGGGATCAATGTTCATGTCAGAACCTTAGTCTGGATCAACAGCCTTCAAACCATCAAACGTGTCCATTAAACCCAGACTCCGCTCAGTTCCGGTGGAGACAAGTGAGGACACTGTAAAAGACACTTTCGGAGCCAAGATTTTAATGTTCAAGGGGGAGGAGTAGGAGGCTGTGGGAAGGTGGAGGGGGTGGGGAGCACGGGTGGTGGGGGGGCAACTACATCCGACACCGACTCATTTCAGCCACCATCACTCCCACTGTTCCATTTTGAATATTGGAAAGGACACACTGCAGACATTGTCTCTGAGTTTTGTTTGTCCTAATTTATGAGTTTGGAGTTTTTGTAGATCTCACCACAACATTTAGAAAACCACAAGGAAATGAATGTAATATTTCTCCAAGAAGAACCTGAGGAGATCAGATGGAGACAGAAGACGTTTGATCATAGACTGGAGCATTGGACACATGTGGACGTGGAGTAAAGGGACATTTATTGGTCCTTAACATCAGATAAATGTGGGAGAATACTGATCTGAAGTTAGTAGAGGTGGTGATTCTCAACTGGTGGGTCGCAACCCAAAGGTTGGACATGGACCTGTTGTCAGTGGGTCACAGGCCTTTGTCAGGTTTTATCGAAAAAGCCAAAAAAATCGTAATATTTATCATAGAAATAATGATTTATTTCTAATGATTTGTCTCCTACCTGGTAGCTCCATCTCTAGGATCATTCTTCTACCAATGTATCCACTGTCCCTCCTCTGAACATGTCCAAACCATCTCAATCTGTCTTCTCTAGCTTTTTCTCCAAACCTTCCCGTCTGTGTTGTCCCTCTAATCACCTCATTCCTGACCATAAATACCAAAATAAAAGTCATGTTGTTGTTGTTGTCGTGTGTGGGTTTTTATGAATATTAAAAAACAAATTTTGGCCTCTGTTTGATATTATATTTTATAATATGTTATAAAAACCTCCTGGTCTTCTTCCTCTGGAACCTTTCAAAGTGCAGGTCATGAGATGTTGTGCAAACAGCAATAACAACCTGGATGAAGACGAAAAAAAAACTAACTGGACGCATAAAAGAGGAGCAGATTGTGTAAGAGACGTGGTTAGTCTGGACCAGGAGAAGATCAAGGATCTGCTGCCTTCATTCTTCTGAAACGCTGCAGAGAAATTCCAGCCGTGAGTCCAACTCTTTCAAGGTAAAAGACCCAGAGAGTCGTTTCAACGACCGCAGATAAAAAGTGAATCAACTCTCTGACCTGTGACCTGGACACCGATGCGGAAATAGACGTCCGAGGTGCTGAGGTATCGCTCCACCAGGATGTAGTACCACTGCTCCCAGGCAGGGACCGCCGTCTCTAATTCACACAGGTTCCACTCCCTGCAGTCCAGGGCACTTGAGTTATGGACCGGTGGCGCCCGCGCTCTTATCTTCAGCACCACAGGGCAACTGTCGCCGCTCTTGTTCTTGGTGCTGCAGTTGACCAGCTGGACCTTCACCTTGGATATATAATTAGGGATGAAGACCCTGCACCAGGACACAGACAAGAAGAACAACCATAGTGGGTTAGTGGGTTAGAAACTGAACATGGGCGGAGGGTTCCAGGTTTGAATCCACTAACTGCCAAGTTACCACTGAGGTGCACTGAACCCAGACCAGCCCCAACCACCAGGAGGGAAGGAACAGAGGAAACTTAGCAGAAGGTGGATTTGAACCTGGAACCCTTTGGACCTCGGTCCAGTCCCTTAACCACAAGTCCAAGTCAGATCTTGTTAAATGCAGTGGTTTGAATCACAATGTCACAGTGAAGGACTGTCCATATATATGGATAAATACATAGGTGGGACAGTAGCTCAGAATATATAGATTTATTTTTCCTTGAACCTAATGTATTAAGTTAATGCATGTGTGTCAAACTAAGGCCTGGGGGCCAAATCTGGCCCGCAATGTATTTATATTGGGCCCAATCATATCAAATGTGTCTTTCTTTTCTGGATGGATGGATGGATGGGTGGGTGGATGAATGGATGGATGGATGGATGAATGGATAGATAGATAGATAGTGGATTTGTCCATTCTTCCATAAATGAATATATTGTCTATATATGTAGAGTAGGTTGTTTCAATAAATCTCTCAGGAAAAGTTGAAGTATAATAATCTGAGTTCTCAGTTCTCAGAGGTGATGTTGGGATTTTCTTTTTTTTCAGGGTAAAATGAAACATCTCCCTGACCTTGGTCTGCAGTTTGAAGACTTACTTATAGAGGGCAGATCTGTTGTTGTTGGGGATCATCTGGTCGATGAAGTATCCAGGATAAAGGACTGAAATCCCGATGAGTCTCTGGACAATAAGCTGAGGTTGGAACAGATACTGGCATTCCTCCGACAGACCCTGCAGACAGAAGACGGTGGTGGAGGAGGTGGAGGAGGTGGAGGAAGAGGAGTGGGTATCACTCAGACTGGATGAAACCTCCTAATGAACTGTGTGCATAAAGCCTGTCGTCCCGCCCCATTAATACTCCTCTGTCCTCCCATTCTGGACCGCCCGGTGGACACACGCTCAGCGTGCAGTCCTGCTGTCCAGAACCGTTAATGCTGGATGTGCACTTGCCTGACGGACGGGACGACTTAGAACCGTTTCTAGACTCCATCTGCCACAAGAGGTGTTTTGAAAAGGGCCCCGGGGCCTTTCCATCCTGTCCAGAAGGACAGGTGTGAATGTCAAACGGGGTCCTCCCCCTCCTGTCAGGTGATCACTAACCCGTTCTGCCTGGGCCATGATCACTGTGCTGTGTCATTAGTCCAGGAGCCTCTGAGGTGACCCTTTGATTTATCACCACCCAGCGGTCAGAGCTGCACACGTGGCTCCTGGTGCAAGACCACTTTTAATTAGGACGCAGCCAATAGGAAATGTTGAAGGCCATTGTCTTCAGTGGACCAAGTGAAGACACGTCCAACATATCAGTGTCTTACAGACATTATCCCCACAGTTCTGTCTGGTCCCAGAAAACAACGTCTCTGAATGTGATTTATTTGGTTGAATAAAGTGAATCACAGCAGTGAATGAAGTCAATGTTATTGATCACATTGTGAACAAAGGCCCAGAGTGGAAACAATAACAAGGTTCTGCTGGTTGGACCAGGAATATGAGCAGCACTAAGTCACAGCCAGGAAAACTATGGCCCGAGGCCCAGAGGAGGCCCATTTGGCATTTTCATCTGGCCCAACAAACCTATATGTAAAAAGGATAAATTATATTTTACTTGTATAAACAATTAATCATGATTAATCTGAAGCAGACTGTGTTTGCACCACGATTCAAAATATTTGCTCAATCCTATGTATACATATATATTTCTATATGCATACATACGTATATGTTTTTATATATTTGCATATGTAAAAAAGAAATTGCACTTGTCGAACCAATTGATCACAATTAATCAATATCAGATGGTATATGGCCTACTATTTAAAATATTCTCTCATTCCTATGTATATATTTAACATATATGTTTATAAATATATATGTAGAATCATAAGGCCATTTATAGGATATATGTTTATATATATATTTATATACATATATGTATACATATAAAAAATATATATATATTGTGCTCGTCTGACCAACTGCTCTCGATTATTAATTGTTGGTAATAAGATTTTAATTTGGCCCACGATTCGAAAATATTTGTTCAATCTTATGTATACATACAAATATACATTTATATGTAAATACAGTATATGTATGTGTGTGTGTAAATATATACATATATGTAGATATATGTATATATCTAGATATATATAACTATATATCTACATACAGCATATGTATATATTTTTACACACATATATATATTTTACACATATTTAACATATATATTTATATATATGTTTATATATATATATAAATATATATGTTTAAACATGACATAAAAATATTTTTTCTGGAGTTTGTCTGGACCAGCAAATATATGAGAGAAATATATTATGGTTTTCGTTGTTTTGAGTCGATTGAGTCGATTAAATGCCTTAAAGCTGAGGTGAGACTAAAACCTTCAACTTAACAAAACAGTAGGACTGTGTGACTGTGGAGTAACTTCTTCTGTGGTTTTCTGTTAGAACTTCAGTAACTTCTACAGTGGGTGAAATACAGCAGGTGAGAAGATTCCAGGGACCATCAGTGCCACATCAACTATAATGTATGATAAACAGTTAGAGCAGTTAGGGTTGTTACGCCGCTGGGTCCTTGAAGGATGCTCCATGAATCATCAACATCTCCAGTCGGAGATGGAACTCTGGGCCCTGACAGCAGGAAGCGCTGACTGGACAGAAGGCAGGAGTTATTAAAAGGCGAACATACACCGTCAAACTCTGATGTAATGATCGTAAAAGAGCTGCCGCCTTAAAATGACAGATAAATAATAGAAACCAACCCTGCTGACGAGTCCTTTTACTACGGCCCATAACAGGAAAGTCCAAAGTCTGGCCCCCGGGGCCAACGTTGGCATTTGGACTGGTTTTATGTGGTCCAGACTTTATGGCCCATAACAAAGACATAAAACGCTGTTTAACATGAACTTTTTTGTTCCAGAGCTGTATGTATTTTTCAATGGATTTTCCAAACCTCTCTGTGTAACCGTTTTATATATTTTAATACCAAATTTGTAACATTTTTCTCTAGCGCCACCTACAGCCAAACACAGTAGAGTAACAGAACATTATTAGGCAGTAAACCAGTCTAAACTAGGGGCAGGACGTGTCAACACAAACAGAAACTGAAATTTATCAAGAATCACAAAATCAATGAAACCACTTAAAAAGACGACACTTGTAAGTTTTTAAAGTACTACATTAATACTACAGATAATACTGCATTTATTCAAGTAATAATAATCCACATTCCTTAAACATGTTTGACATGACATAAACTTTTTTTCTGGAATTTGTCGCTCCCCAGGATAATTCCTGCTAGTGCCCTCTTGTGGTTGACGGTGTATACACTTAAAATAAATGATGTTGAACTTGTCTAACTTATTAATCATAATTAATTGATAATAATCTACATTCCTTAAACATGATGGACATGACATAAACTTTTTTTCTGGAATTTGCCGCTCCGTAGGATAATTCCTACTAGTGCCCTCTAGTGGTTGTCGGTGTGTACAGACAAAAATAAATGATATTGAAATTGTCTAACCAATTAATTACGATTAATCGATAATAATCCACATTCCTTTAACACGTTTGAACATTAAATAACAAGGTTTTTTTGGAATGGTCACTCCCTAGGATAATTCACACCAGTGAATAGTTTGTGGAGATACTGCTCCACAAGCCTAGAGTGCCCTCTAGGGGTGGTCAGTATGACGGTAACAAACAGTCGCACTTGAGAATAAGTCGCAAACACAGCCAAAGGATAAAAAAAAATTGTACAGAGCAAAAAATACGATGTCGGTAATATTTTAGCAGCGTGACTGACACCTGTAGCTACACCACGATTCAGGTGTCCAACGTCACAGCGTCCAATCTGAGGCGTCGTGAAATGAAGTCATATTTTTCTCCTTCAAAACATTGAAGAAAAACCGAAGCCTCGAAAACACCACAACGCTGACTTCCTTTTTTTTTCTTTTTTCTTCGCAGAACCGTATACAAAGTACATACATTATTTAACTGCCACTGTTAGAAATGCATTTTGCATTCTCAGGTGTTTCCTCCACACATTTCCCTAGACTGGAGAGAATGCATTAAGAAGAAATAAACTACAAGGGAAAGCAGAATTTAGAAAAAGCTCCTTATTCCATTCTATGGCTGTGTCTCGTTGACAGATGATCACATTTTATCCACGGTTATATTCTTATCCCAGCGCCTCTCAGCAAACGCAGGCTTTTGTATCCAAAATTTGATGCAACCCTTTGATGACAGATTTGATTGTTGTGTATTTCAGCTGCACTTTTGCCAGGGAGTAAAAATCACAAAAGAGGAACATCTAAGAAACCGTAGTGAAAATAAATTGTCTGAAATGGAAATCAGCAGGTGCTCGGGCGACAAATGTAGAGAGAAGAAAAAGGCCGATAAGAAGGAAAAGAAAGAGAACTCTCCTCACGCTTCCTCAGACCATGAATATTGTTCCACCCCTGCTGCCCGGGCTGTTCTGCCGGTCGACCAGCGCCGCGCTCTGACACCGACTCACACACTTGGAGCCTTATCACCATCCTCCTCCTCCTCGCGGTCTTGAGGAGCAGGGATGCCAATCTCACGGCCCTTTTGGCTCTATTGCCCAGCGAACACTTAGCCCCCGTGGGCAGCAGCCAGTATATTGGGACTTTCAGTGTTGACAGCAAATATTTGGGCCAGGAATTCAATTTTCTTTGCTTTTACCTCCAAGCAGTCTAAAAAAAAAAAAAAAAAAAACTCCAGAAATAAGAACAGGGTTTCACTCCAGAGACCAACAATCCCCGCTGCCAGGTTTTTGGCAAATTTTGTTGGTTGATCTACATATGAATGGGGTTGGAATCGGAAAAGGCAACAACGGGAGTTGTTCCCGTCAGTGTGTTTATTATTTCCTTCTTTTCTTCCACTTTTCCTTCTCTTTTTTTCTTTCCTCACAGACTGTGAAGCCGCAGGAGATTGAAACATGAAAAAGGCCGTCGTCAAAATAGTAACGCGAATCACGGTGTTCGTTACGCCGCCCACGCAGTCAACGAAAGTACGGAAGTGTTTGTAATAAACTATGAAAAACAACCGTTTTATCCAATTTATCAGTGAAAAAAAAAAAACGTATAACCGGAGTATTTTACTCTCTAACAAATTACGACTCAATGACTTGAGGTCAGTAAACACTGGACACATTAACATTCACACCTCAGGTCCATTTAAATGGAAGAAAACAAAGGTTTGTTTACATGTTTATACGTTTTTTTTAATAAAAAAAATTCAAATTTTCCTGCCCAAAACTTTTGCCTTTTCTGGCAGTAGCCCCATTTCCCCTATAGATGGCGTACAAAAAGCTAAAAACATTGGACTGTTGAGTCTTTATGAATTTATGAATAATGTTGCGCCTGAGTATAAGTCTCACTAGTCCCCTCTAGTGGTAGTCAATGTGAGAACAACTATATATATACATTTTTAGTGGTACGTTGCTGATACAGTTACACACGCCTAGAGTGCCCTCTAGTGGTCAGGTTCAGTTCGATAATGACAATAACAGTCATTCCCGAGTATAAGTTGCAAACGAAAGGATAAAAAACACGACAAATCTGTAATAGTTTACGATCGGAACCTGAGGTTTTAAGAATAATGTTCTAAAAATCTGTCTTTAAACCCACGAACCAGATGATCCAAAACATTGCATTTCTCCTGCATTAGCCTCCTTTTCCCAATAGATGGCGTACAAAAAGCTAAAACCATTTGTTGTGTTAAGCCTTTCTGGGAGATCTTTCTGCTCCTGACATGGACCTGTGGAAAATTCAATGGTACCACTGTGGTCCATGAGTCAAAAAGTTTCCTCACACTTGCATGGGACTATTGTTTCCAAAGACTGGGTCGCGGACCTATGGTGTGTCGGTAGATTTTTTTCCGAGGGTCGTCTCACAAAATTTTCCTTAGAGTTTACATTTTTTTTACTTGGATTTACTAACTCTTCAGTTACATCTCTGTCAATGATTCACTATTTTCCAAGTTGATGCTTAGATTGGAACAGAAAGTGAGCAGAGCTTTAAGTAGGATGCATTTTCTTTTTCAATGCAAGTTTACTTTTAAGTGTACAACTAGTGTTAAAAGTGAAGTTTTGGGGGATTTTTTTTATTGTAAAAATATCCTCATCTTTCTGCTCGGAGTGGATGCACAGAGGCCCACGACCCCCACTTTGCAGACCACTGGTATCAAGTCTGTATAAGGTGAAATATGGATCTGCTGCAGCACAGATTCCCTGGTTAAAGAGTATTCTTTTCCCAAATTTCTGAATTCCAGTAAGCGATCCAACCGGAGCTCTAGTCCAGAGCAGAAATAAACCCAGTGATCAATGTTAGGGTGAAATCACTGGGCCATAAAACAAGTAACAAAATACAACGTGAAACTAATACACGTGGTTGTGGTAAATGAGCCACAGACTCACCTTGACTGAGATCTTGCCTTCATCCTTGGGTAAATGTGCTGCAAGGAACCAGTCTCCGGGGAGCGGGCTGGTCACATTGAACGCCCCAGTTGTACGGTTGGGTAGAGTCCAGGTCAGAGTCACGGCAAAGGACCCTGGGACGACCGTGTCCCGGGGGAAGCGGGTGTACAGGGGGTTGATTACTGGTGGAGCTCCAGACCTGAAGTACCTATAAATCACCAAGGTCAAAATTTAGCTCAGCCTGGCCCAATTTCTCTGTGCTTTTCGGTGAACCTTGACATTTATTTATAGGTTTACATGGCAGGTTCTCACCTCCTGAGTACAAATGAAAAGAAGATACTGTTGTGGCAGCGCCACCTTGTGTCTGAGTTGATAGGTTCGACCGAATCGTCTCCAAATGGATTGTTTATCATCTCCAAAAGACTGTTTTTACACTTGATTTTATGAACTTTACAATGTTAATTCAAAGGATGTTAATTCATATTCTATTTCATTTAATTCTATTTAAATTGTGACATAACATTTTAAACACTGCTTAGTAAAAGCAGAAAAATAATAAAATTAATTGTCATTTATTCATCACTTTTCCCATAGTTATTCCAGTAAATTTTATTTAATTCCGGGTTGTTTATTGACTCCTTCTTACACAGTCACGTTGCGATTGGGGCAGCTGTCTCCGAACGTCCCTCCTTGCTCCTTGAAGGTGATGAGGTTCCATACGGCCATCATGGTGTCGTCAGGCACATTGAAGTGGAACAGTTCCACACTGGCGAATGAGTTGAAAGCGTTGAGTTTACGAGGCGTGCGGGTGAAGTATTCGGTCACAAAAAGGCAATCTGTGCGAAAGGAAAGAGGAAAAAGAAAAGATTTGAGGCCACAGAGGCGACAAACACAGAGGATTCACAAGGAGGAGAGGATGAATGGATGAATGGGTGGATGAATGGGTGGATGGATGGATGGATGGATGGATGGATGGATGGATGGATGGATGGATGGATGGATGGATGGGTGGATGGGTGGATGGATGGATGGATGGATGGGTGGATGGATGGATGGATGGATAGATGGGTGGATGGATGGATGGATGGATGGATGGATGGATGGATGGGTGGATGGATGGGTGGATAAATCGATGGATGATGGATAAATCAGTGGAGGAATGGATGAATAGTGTGTGGATGAATGGATGAATGGATAAATGAATGGATGAATCAATGAAGGATTAATAGATGGATGGATATATGGATAAATTAATGGATGGATGGATGGATGAATGAATGAATGGATGGGTGGATCATTAGAAGGATGAATTGGTAGATGAATGAATAAATGGACGAATAAATGGATGAAGAAATGGATGAATGGATAAATGGATACATGGTCGATGAATGGATGAATGGATGCATGAATGGGTGGATGATTGATGAATGAATGAATGAATAAATGAATGAACTGGTGGATGGATGGATGAATGGATGAATAATTGGGTGGATGAATGCATGGATCGATGGATCGATGAAAAGATGAATGGCTGAATGGACGGATGGAACGATGAATGAATGAATGGATGGATGGATGAATTAATTCATAAATTAATGGATGGATGGATGGATGGATCAATGAATGGATGGATGGATAGATAATGGATGGCATATTGATGAATGGATGAATAAATGAATGAGGATGGACGAATAAATGAATGAATGAATGAATTTATGGATGAATGGATGGTTAAGAGATGTATAAAAGAGTGAATATGAATTTTCCATGGACGTATTTACAATATAAAATCCCTCGTCTCAATAAGTGACATGAGTCAGAAACTGAACTGAAATGAGGAAAAAACCTCCTTCAGAAAAATCTAATGAATCCCTATTTCTGTCTTTCTGCTTTTTACAATGTTTAGAATGGGTTGCCATGGCGACGCTCCGAGCTCCATGTTAATGTCAAGTCCTGACACGCTGGTGTGAAATGTGTGGAGTTTAGCATCTCAGCTGTGTTAATTTGCTAACGTTGCCAGCTGTGTTATAGTTTGACCTGTGGATGAGACGAGTCGGCTGTCATCCAATCTCTAATTAGACATTTATCCTCTGGAGACACGTGTTTTGACAGTCACTCCGTAAATAAATGTTGGTTTATTTCATCAACCTTGGTGGAAAATCTACTGTAACATTAAAACAACCACGATCGATAAAAGACGCAGTAAAAACAAGATTTTAGGGACATAAGTCCAAGTGAAGACAAAAGAATGGACAAAGGTTTTGAGTCAAAATTTTTCCATAAAAATTGACATTTTTAAAGAAGTTCAACAACTTTTCAGAGTGTGGTTTAAACTGTGTAAAATATCACATTTCCTCTCAAATGTTTTCAATCGGCAAATTTTCTGTAAATTGTCCAAAAAAAATAGTGTCTTGTTCAACCCAGCAGGTGGCGGTATTGCAAATTTGAAAAACCCAGAGTTTGTTTACCAGACGATAATGTCCAGTAAGAGTTGAGCGAACAAGAGCGAAAAATCAAGTTGGTAAAATGTTTATATATATATATGTATAATATAAATATATATGAATATATATACACATATTTATATGTTACCATCTACATTTTCTTATATATGATTTTTATATATTAAAAATTATATATTATATATAATGTAATGTTAAAATCAAGTAGGTGACTATATATATGCTGTATATATCTATATATATGTATATATAGATATATACAGTATATGGATAGATATGTCACCTACTTGATTTTACATTTATATATATAAATATATATATATCACCTTCTTTTATATATATATTTTTTGTCATTTGGCAAATTTAATTAAATATAAAAAACCAAAAAAAAATGTATTTACGAAAGCTTTGCTTATCAAATCAATGTTTACTTGAATAAGCTCGATGCCAAATAATCCAGTATTTTTTAATCCCACCTCACCACCGGCAGGGACATTTATTTACGGACAAACACGAGAGGGACACGATGTAAACACACGTCCCCGGACGTGGATTTTTCTTTAATCACCAGCAGGAGATGCGTGTTTGCGAGACGACTCTCAGCCTGACTCACGTCAAAGCCTTGGATTACGTCCACCAAACACGGCATATCAAAGCTGCAGAAGGAGACGGTGGTACCCTGAACGCATCACACCTCCAGGACGGGGCTCACAAACACAAATAAGAGGACAATGGTGAGGACATATTTTATGGAAACTGACAGCTGGTGTTTCTCTGAAGGGAATCTCCTCTCCTGTCCTCTCCTGTCCCTCCCTCCCCCGTCTTTTTAAGACATTATTGTATTTTCAGTTCAACCCTGGTGTTTATTCTCAGCCTTTTCCATTTCTTGAATAGTCTGTATTTTTTTTCACAGAGTATTTTCGATTCTTTATTTAGAAAGTTGTGTTTCTACGGCAGCGTGAGTCTAAATGTCTCCGCTCGTTCCAGGCGTCCTTTAACCAAACCCACGGTCCTCGTGCTTCGCTCTGGCCTTTAACAATAATCCTCGAAACTCAACCGAGGAGAAAGAGAAGAAGAACAAAGACCTGGTGTTGAACAACCTGCAGCTGCAACATTATTTCACACTGTTCCTCCGCTTGGCTGCATCATAATCATTTGTTTTTAGACTTTAACTCATGCTGGAAAGACACAGTTTAGTCGATGAAGTGTTGCACAAACAAACCCCCTCACCCTCGCCCCCTACTGGAGCTGGCAGGTATAAGACATCACATATTTCTTTGCAGGTTTCCTGTCTGTGTTGTCCCTCTAATCACCTCAATCCTGACCCTGTCCATCCTTGTCTCTCCTAAGGAGAACCTCAGTTTGAGGAAAAGACCTGATATGTTGGACAAAGCTGTAAAGAACATCTAAAGGATGAACATACGTGAAGCTATAATTAGCAGGTAATTAATCAGCCTTTAAGTCAGAAGCGTTAAAAAGTCACCTCTAAGTCCTGGACGTCCCAGAGACGAGGGTGAGATGATTAATGTGGGAAGTTCAGCCGTAGGTGACGGTGTTTACCTGCCAAACTTTTCTAATATATTTGCATCTTTGTCGTTGGAGAGAGTGTGAATTTATGATACAGTAGATGAAGAAACACCTGCCCATAACTCAGGAAACCACATGACCAGTCGCAGCCAATGGCTGATGAAAGGAAATGACTCTGGATATTCAGCCCACATCACAATACTTCATTTTTACTGTACACACCAAAGTATTTACATTTGGGTGATGTTTTTACCACAGTCTATAAATGTTCATTCTCCACCTGTCACTCATCCCTGGACGGCCACAGGGGGCGCTGGTGTCAAACCTAGCTGGACAGAGACCAGGGCAGAACAAGAGTTGGTTGACAACTCATCAACCAAAGTCAATCCATCCATCTGTCCATCCATCCATCCATCCAACCAGCCACCTATTGTAGGTGTAGGCTCATTCCAACCTACATCCATCCATCCATCCATCCATTCATCCATCTTTCCAACAACCCTGTTGTTCATCCATCCATCAATTTATCTCTCCATCCACCCATTCGTCATCCATTCATCCTTCTTTTCAACAATCTTTTATTCCTCCATCCACCCACTCAACCATCTTTCAAAGATTCCTTCATCCACCTTCATCCATTCATCCATCCCTCCACCCATTTTGAACAATCTTTTCCTTCCTCCTTCTATCCATCCATCCGTCCGTCCATCCATTAAACCATCTTTTTCGAAGATTCGTTCATTCCCATCCAACCATTCATCCATCCCTCCACCCATCTTTTTAACAATCTTTTCATTCCTCTATCCATCCATTCAACCATCTTTTAACGATTCCTTCATCCACCTCCATCCCTCCATCATCACTCCATCCATCTTTTCAACAAGCATTTCATTCATCCATCCCTCCACCCATCTTAACAAACGTTACCTTGCTCCCTCATCCATCCATCCATTAAACATCTTTTCAACAATTCTTTCATCCACCTCCACCCCTCCATCCATTCATCAATCCCTCCATCCATCTTTTTAACAATCTTTTCATTCTTCCATCCCTCCCTTCACTCATCCATCCATCCAGTTACCCCACCCATCCTGCGATTCATCCATCCCTCCCTACATCCATCACTGCAGCCAAACCCAGCTGTTAACGCTCCGTCACAGGATCACAGACCCACAGTCATTCACACTGACATTCACACCGATCATTAATCAGGAGAGTCCACTCCACCTAATCCTCTCATTAACACAACTTTGGGCTGTTGGAGGAAACTGCAGAACCAGGAGAAAACACACACACACACACAGACTGTGTGTGTAAACACATCTCATCACTACAGCAGAACTAAAGGTCCACATCACACTGAGAGACGATTCTCAATTACTTTTGTTCACATAAATAGACAGTAGGTGGCGTAGTGAAAGCAGATGAAGTTCCAGTCCAACAGCATTGATTTCACTGGTTGTTGTGACAGTGTGTGAAACCAAAGTCCTTTCAAACATCCGACAGTGGAGTCAGTGGACGTTTCAGCAGCGACGTGACATCATCAGCAGTCCAGGATTTGATTTCTACGTTTTACTCTACGGTATTTTCTGTGAATCTGCTGTTTCCCTGTGGGAACTGGAGTGAAATCCTCCTCAAACTTCAGGCTCCTGAAAAGGAAACCTAAAAAAATCAGTGTCGGACAAAGACACAACGGCATCTAAACCATGTAAGCCTGGAATCGAACCCTAAAACAAGACGACACCTCAGCTCTTCTCACCAAGTCAAAGTATTTATCTTTATCACTAGGGATATCCGATTTTGCCGATACCATCCAATTCCGATATCAACCGATACCGATGTTTACAGAGGTTTGTGGACAAATCTGAGGTTTGCATCTCAAGAACCCAAGTACGATCCCAGAAAATTTCGCAAAACCCAGGTATCGGATTTTTCATTATCGGATCAAATCGATATCATTGCCAGATGGAAAATAATGTCCCATCTCATAAACACCAGATGATCCTCTGGAGACCACGGACCACGGTCCACACCAACTTCACATTCAGAACCAAGGAGAGAAAAAGATTCTGATCTGTTGGTCAAACTGACCAGGTCTACGGTTACGGTTACCGTAAAGATTGTAAAAGGTGAGAAAAGGATCAGTGAATTCATGTCAGAGGTGATGGAGCCGAGCAGCAACAAGTCTACGAGGGGGGACTGCAACATCAACATCAACATCAACATCAACATCAACATCATCCTCAGCAGCAGCAGCAGCAGCAGCAGCAGCAGCAGCGTGTGCTGTAGATATGGATTCATTGTTGTCACACAGCTGAGCAGCGAGGTGTTTGGTTTCACAGCAGAAATATCCTGGTAAGGCAGGAGACAAGGAGCAGGGAAATCACTGCTGCCCGGTGTCCAGCAGGGAAACTAGGGACGAAAGTGTCTTCCAGTCGGTGGACAAACCAGCAACCACCGCAGGTTGATGTCTTCTACAGTGAAATCTGGATTTAATGCGAAGTTAAAAAACTACACTCAGAGAAAGAAAGAGAGAAAACAACCGACAAGCACGACACCGACCGTGTCTGTGCTGTGTCTTCTCGTGGACACATCCAGCCCTTCAGCATCGCAGCCTATATAAACAACCTATGGAGTCTATATGTCACTGTGTTGCTTGACATTTACAAGGAGCGCAACAAACTGGAGTCACAGCCAGTGAGATGGAAAGAGTCAAAAGTGTGAATATGGAGGAAAAATAAGAAAGAAGAAAAAGGATGGATGGGTGGGTGGATGGATGGGTGGATGGGTTCGGATCGGGGACGCGGGGATGCGACGGGTGCCGCGGCTTCAGCTGCCGCGGCTGCCACTCTCGGAGCGGGGTTTCAGCACCACGACAAAGAGAACAGCTCCGGTGGAGAACAGCACTCACCTCCGGGCGCCCACAGCCACAGGGCGGCGCACAGCCGCCACAGGAGCCGCGCTGGGCTACATCCTGAGCCGCGACGCTCCTGCTGCCACATCGTTAGAAGTGCCGTGATGGGGGCTCCAGCCCGGGGTGCAGGTCTCCGCCGCTGCGCTGCTCTACATTTTTTCACATTCTCTCTCCTTACGACCAGCTGTTTGTGCATGACGTCATCAGGACGTCGCCCACGGCGCCTCCTTCCCTGTGTGTGATTTGACGGCGTCGGCGCGTCCGCCGCTCCCATTGGACCGTCGGTGCTGTCAGTCTCAGACGTCGGTTACACCGCAGAGCTCGACCACCGCGATCCGGACCTCCTCTCTCTCCCTCTCTCTCTCTCTCTGTTACACACACACTCACACACACACACGGACTGAGGCTAAGTAAGGTCTACGGACGGGGAGGGAGGGGTGGAGGAGGTGGAGAAGGTGGGGGTAAGTGTCTGATCCACGGGCCATGGACAGAAAGTTAGGGGGTTTAACCTGGGGTCACTCAGTGGTTAGAGCTCCTGCCGTACAGGAAAACCATCATAGGTTCGACCTCTAGTGGTCACTGAGGGTCTTCCACTGTGGAGTTGTCATGATCTCCAGGTGAAGCTCAAGAAGAAAACTGTTGAAAGAACATAGAGGTCCATTGTTAACTGTTCACACTATCCAAACAAAAATACTTATGACATATATACATATATATTTATGTATATATTTATATATGTATATATTTATATATATCTCAACTTTTAATGTAATTTTAAAACTGTAAAGTCCATGTAGCTTAAGGTGTAAAATCATACTTTATCACATTGTACCATATGTTATAATATCATGTTGTATTGTATTATATTTCATATACATTATATTGTATTATATTACATATATTATACTGCATCGTACTGATCACATTATTTTGTATTGTATTGTATTGTATTATATTCTACTGCATTGTATCATGTTGTACCATATCACCTTCTATTGCATTGTAATATACAGTATACAGCAGTATTGAATTATATTCTATTGCATTGTATTGCAATTGAATATATTTCAATTGCAATTGCAATCCGATCACATTGTATCGTATCACATTCTGTTGTATTGTCTCATATTGTATCGCATTATGTCATAGCAAATCATATTGGATCACATTCTATTGCACTATTTCGTGAATTGTGTTATATTCTATTGCATTGTATCGTATCGTAGCATATCATATGGTATCGCGTCACATTCTTTTGTATTGTCTCATGTCATATTGTATCGTTTCACATCATTTCATAGCAGATCGTATCGTATCACACTCTATTATATTGAATTGATTAGAGGGACAACACAGACAGGAAGGTTTGGAGAAAAAGCTAGAGAAGACAGATTGAGATGGTTTGGACATGTTCAGAGGAGGGACAGTGGATACATTGGTAGA
>JAFBJS010012429.1:16905-31435 GCA_016785265.1 Paraplagusia blochii
ATGGATGCAGTGAGGGAGGACATGGAGGTAGTTGGAGTAGAAGATACAGAGGACAGGGGGAGATGGAAATTGTTGACTCGCTGTGGAATCACCTGAAGAGACGGGACAAGCTGATGTCAGACTGATTAACAGAGGTCTGATCAGTGCGTGTGCATCAGACATTACTAATATCTCCCCAGGAACTGAACAATCGGATCGACTCCTGGTCCTGGTCCTGATTATTTTTAGTCTTCACGGTGACTTCATGGTGAGTCACACAGAGAGACTGTCCTGGTGCCGAGTCAGAGCTGCTCCTGGATCAGGTACGGTATTAATTACAGATGAATCACCGATCAGAAAATCATTAGCACTGAATTAACAACAAGTGTCTGGATGAAATGTTAACAAGGCAGGATTTCACACCCTAATGATTCGGCTCCTGGAATTAAACCACGGACGGATCGGCTCTGCTCCGCTCCTCCAGGTTCATTAGCCGGGATTTCAGTGACGCTGCCGTTTCCCCTGGATTCACGGGCAGGAAACGGCAGAAAGGTCAACGCCATGTTCTGCTGACACGTCATCCTGAGATTCACACCGAGCTGAGCAGCAACTCACGTTAATATAAATGAGTTGACCAGGTCACCAACGCAGGACAACACCTAATTAGTATTGTGTCCAGTACTGTGTATGGACATATACTATGGAGTCTGTTGAAAGAAAATATATGGGAATATAGGTGGAATCAAATATTACAAAGATATGAGTCTAGTAAATTTCACCAAGATGAAAAATATAAATTTTTACTTTAGATCGATGAACTCTAATTTAGATTGAGTTAAATTTAAAAGAGCTCTAAAGAAGTAATAATGACAAAGAATATATTTAGCCAAAAGACATTTGGCTAAATGTATTCTTAAATATTATTTTAGACAACATCTAAGTCAAAGTTGATGGTTAAAATTAGCACTGGTACTAAGAACACAAGTCTAAAATAACTTATTATATAATTGTAGTGTATATGTATAGATACGGACATTGATGGCTATGTCAATATATATAGATATATGTAAATCCTTTCACATATGTATACATATATATGCAGCTATAAGTGAGCTGTATGTACTGTATATACAAACATATGTTTACATTTTCACACAAATATGTATGTGTATATATGGACATTAATACAATTATGTACAATGACGTAGTTTTAGACATTGGTCCCACAACTATTTTGGGGTTGAGTTCCAAGAACCACCCTCGATATGTGAAAACCATAAAGTAAGACACGCTGGTTATTCTAATATTTACGTATATGTTCACCTTTAACGAAAATATTAGGATGCATCGTAGGGTATGAAACTTTCACAAAACGAGTAAAGGTTATGTCTTGCACCAACCTACAGTATATATGTAGTTCACTTTTCCAAAAAAAACTGATATATGTATATATATATGTAGATATATATCTATATATCTACATATATGTATGTATGTATGTATATTTAAATACTTTCAACTATATACAATAAATATACATACATGAATATATTTGTATATATACATATATTTAATCATTATGTTTAAGTAAATATAAACATATTCATATATACATGAATGTATATATGTATATATACACATCATGTATATATGTACAGTATATACATGATACATATACATAAAATATATGAATGATTATTATATACATATATATATATATATATGTATATATATATATGGTCTAAATTCTAGACCATCTTTAGTTTGAAGATCACGTCAGTGTGGAGAACAGTGTGGTCAAACTGTGGTGAGATTATGACACGGTGCAGCAGAACGTTGTTCTGTTCTGTTCTGTTCTGTGTCTGTGACTGTGATAACTGGCACCAATAAAACAGCTCACACTGTGGGGAACAATCAACGTTCACACTCAACTCTCCTCGTTTTGTCCCCTTGAAGATATAAAGATCTGGCAACGTTCCTTGGAGAACAAAGCCCACGCACTGCAACACATCCTGTCAGACTGGACTCATCATGAAATGCTGCCATCATCAGCTCAGTCTGGACGCCGCGGTGGACGCCATTCATCACCCTCACACGGAGACGCCGTGACAGGACGTGGGAACAGAACGGACTTTCACACGGACAGAGGTCAGAGCCAGGTTTCACACCGGAGACTTTTAATGTGGAATTATGAGGCTGAGGGACGTCCTTAATGAGAGCATCTGTGTCTGTGTCCAGCTGTCCTCACAGGCCTCTCATACAGGACAACATTAAGCGGCGAACAGAGGCTGCAGGTTCACAGGTTTAACAGTGTGTGATCTGAGTGTGGAATTAAACCAGCAGCTGATAAAGTCCACACTCAACCACAGACCAGGACTGGACCCACCTGACTTCATCTGAGAGGAGAGGAAGTCGAGTTCATCCCTGTAAAATAAGTTCTTTTTTTTTTTTTTTTTTTTACTTCTTGGCCTGACGTCAACTACAGTTGTTTGACAATTTGTTGCAACCATGTAGCTCTGACCTCTGGTCCAGTCCTGGTCCGATTTCTCTGTATTTCAACACATGCTGAGGATATTTTTTTACTAAAATTGTGTGAATTTTGGTATAGTAAGTAATAGTAAGTATAGTAAGTATAGTCCAGTTGTCCTCAAAGTAACTAACTTTGGACTTATATTAACCCTTATCTAATCTAGTCTAATTTAATCTAAACTAATATAACCTAATCAGCTATATTTTACTCTTCAAATCCAACCTACTGTGATCTAATCTATTCCATCACAGTCCAGTCTAATCTGCTATAATCTACTGTAATCTAATCTAATGTTATCTTCCCTCTTTATCCAGTTCATTTCAGTCTAATCTACTCAAATCTAAGTCTAAATCTCTATAATCTACTGTAATCCAAATATAATCTACTGTAATCTCAAATGTTCAACTCCAACCTGAAATACTGTAATCTATTTTAGTGTGATCAAAAATAATCTGATCTACTGCAGTTATTTAACATAATTTAGCCAAAATCTTAAAGAATGTAATATGATTTAATCTACTCTAATCTAATAAAATGTAATCCAAAATTTTCTACAGCAATCTGTGATATTTTTATATATTCTACTGTTATTCAATGTTATTGACTCTATCTTTGACTAATATGATCTAATCTACTCTAATCTAGTCTTGTCTATCTCCTCTTTTGTAATCCAATTAATCTACTGTAATCTAATCCAATGTAAGCTACTCAGTTTACCTAATCTATTACTCTTTGCCTTATCTACACAAATCTTATCAAAATAAAGTTATCTAAAATAGTGAAATCTCTTCTTATGACATCTAACATAATCTAATCCACTGTAATTTATTCTCTTAATCTGACCTAACTCTATAATTCTCGTTCATCTAATACATTCTGCAGCAATTTAAGATTATGTTATCTAATGTTATCTGCTCTCTTTGTCCCTTTTAATGAAATCTAGTGTGATCCAATCTAATCTAATCTACGATGTGGTAATCTGTGCTACTGTAATCTATGATTATTAACTTTATCTTTGTCTGATATATTTCTACCTCAGTCTAATATGATCTGTTCTAATCTAATATAGTTTAACCTCTCTCTTCAGATTGATCCTAATTAATCCACTGTAATCTAATCTAATCTGGTTTTATTCTTGAATTGAGATTGAGGCAGATGGTTCTTCAGAATGGAAACACACAGATAGTGACTATTTTCAGGAGTTTCCAGTAAACACTACTGTATGAGACTGAGGGTGGAGGTCAGACCAGGTGGTCGGTTTAATGGCTGCTGGTCGTAGGCCTAGCGTCGACACTCGGCGGTGGAGTTAATGTGGAGGCTTCGACTCCTCCCCTCTGAGGTTTCTCCAGTTCATTATATTCAACAGATGTAACGTCCATGTCCTCACTAAGCCAAGCTGTCTTCTACCTCGCACTAATTATCACTGCAATTAACAGCCGTCTTTCCTGGACAGTTAATTAGAGCGTGTTCTCAGACGGAGTCACTGCGATGAATCATCTGGGTTTGAACATCTCTGAAAGGATCTGCAGGTTTTTAAGACTCTGTCACTGGTCCTCCACCCACACAGGTCTGACGGACAACAATGGAAGCATCGCCAACAAAAGTGTGTGGGCGGGGAAGGAGTGGAATATCAGATTCTGTGTACAAATACCCACACATTCATCTGGTACTGCACGGCCAAGATATCTCCGCTTACCTCCAGGTACGACTCTCTGCTCAGGAACATTTCCACTGGAGCTTCTCCACCAGCTGCCTTCACTGGGACTATTTCGAAAAACTCACATCTGCTGCTGTGGAAAAAAAGAAAAAAGGCAGAAAATAAAACTTGTTGCCAGATGTTCTCTCCCAATTTAACAGCAACTGAGGGCAACACCACGGCCGAGGAGATAACTTCATGAATTGTTGAAAAAATAAATGAATAAACAGCGGAAAGAAAAGGCGTCCAGCTGGTGGAGATAATCCAACCACACTTAACCAACAACTCTCCTCATCAAAACCCGTTCTATTCCCATTTTCCATGACTTTGTGAGAAACAGCAGCAGGAATTTGTTTAAAACGCTCCAAAAACTTCACGCTGGTCGGATTTATAAATATCTCCAACTGCAGCTTCTTATCTTGAAAGCCCTCAGCTTGAGAAATGTCAAGTGTTCATCTGGAGACTCTTCGAGATATTTTTGGCTGAACAGTGCCCCCTTTTGTTCATGGAAAGTTGTTTTTTTTCCTCTTTATTTAGAGCGAATATAAAGGGGTTAAAGAAAATTAAAGTTTGGACAAGTCTGTGGAAGAATACGAACCATGGATGTTGAAGGTGGAGGAGACGAGGAGGAGATGTGAGGACGGAGATGGGTGGTTGAAGGTGGTGCTGTCGGTCGTGGAAAGCGGTACGAAGGATTTTTCTTCTAAAGCAGAAAATAGTTTCCAACACAACATCCAGCTCATGTTTCACATTTTTATTTCTTATTTACAATATTTAAAATAACCAATAAACCAAAAACCAGAAAAAACCCTCAGTACTTGTTCCATATACACGGTTGTAGTAACAGTTAAGGCACAAACCAACAGTGGAAAATGTCTGACGTCCTACAGACGAACCACAGACGCTCCCCTGACGGATACGACTCCGCTCAATGTTTTCAACTAAACACGATCAGGAAGAATGAAAAAAAAAAATAAAGTAAAGGAAGACTACTGAAGATTCAGTTCAAATCCGCTAAAGTTACATCCGGAACACTCCGAACTGTGTCTTCTTTGTTGGTGCGTTCAGGGCCGCGCTGAGACTCAATCCCAAAACCAGGCGAGTATCAGCTGGATCGATGATTCCATCGTCCCACAGTCTGTTGGAAACAAACAAACAAAAGAAAATCAAATCAGTGCTTTGTTTTTTGTAGTTTTTTTGTCATTTTCTTAAGGCAAGATTTATCAGAATTCTTTTCTTGAAGTGAAATAAGACACAAAAACTTGGAAAAAAAAACCTTTAGCAAGTTTTGATGACTGGTTACTGACTGGACTGATTAGTTTAAACATAAACAGTTTCTTTGGGTTTAACAAATCCTCTTACTCTCTGC
This sequence comes from Paraplagusia blochii, assembly GCA_016785265.1. Taxonomy (NCBI): domain Eukaryota; kingdom Metazoa; phylum Chordata; class Actinopteri; order Pleuronectiformes; family Cynoglossidae; genus Paraplagusia; species Paraplagusia blochii. The sequence continues at coordinate 22,480 of JAFBJS010012429.1, forward strand.
CTCCGATAATCTGCTCATAAAATTTTGCACCACACTCAAATTCTTCTCTGCCACTCCTTAAGCATGTTTCTCTCCATTGACATAGGATATTAGAATATGGCGATAATTTTGGACACAAAATAACTCTTTAGCTCTCGTAGGTTATATGTTGATTGAGGTTACAGGATTGCACACTCCAGCAGATGGCGCTCTAGACAACCTTTAATGTGATCTTTCTTTAATCAAACAGGTACGGAATGAAAGGTTCACATTGCTAGTGTTTTCCTAACTCATTTCATTTTTAAAAAAATGACAAACTTATAGGAACAATTTAGTTTTTCAACATCATCTGCAAAATATAACGATGGACAGGGTTCAGGACAAAAACTGAATCTGATTTCCAGATGTTTCATCTTTTTTTCTCCACCCTCCTCTTTTCAAACCCATTTTCCCGCTCGTTCCTCAGGCCTCATATAACAGAACATCATCTGTCTCAGAATAAATGTTGCTGAAAGACATTAGGACTTCCTCAATGCTTGAAGAAAATATGTTGGAGGAGAAAAAAAAAACAGAAAAATCTACCATACGAGAAATGACAGGATGTTCTTCTCCTTTGCTCTTTATCTTTGGTTTTAATTGTTGTTTGTTCGAAGACGGAACATTTTCTCGAGGCACCGATGTTCGGAACTGTTATGACGCATTAACCTTCATAAAACCTATAGTTATGGCCCTTATGAGCCCCATTTCATCACATAGCGAGACGTGAAGTGTGATATAATGACTGGCCTGGCACTGGAGAAGTATGGACTGCCTTCCTCTTCAAACCGCCGTATGATTGGTTCCTTCATAGCGGCCTCCTGCTCGGCACTGAACTGTGGGATAATCAGCGAGAGGAAGTGAGAAAGACGATCAGAGCAACAAACTTTATCAGCCGTATAATATGAAGACCAGTCATGGACAGTGAGACAATAATACAGTAATTATGGAAAATGATGATTCATCACTTATAGACAATACAAACGCAATTAATGAGGTGGTCAAAATATTCCAAACATCAACAAACTCATTAAATGTTCTTTTTAGCAGAATAAACAGTCTACACCAGGGGTCTCAAACTCAAAGTTGAGGGCCAACATCTACGCTATTATTTCACCAAAGGGCTGCGTCAGCTTTCAGTGAAAAGAAAAAATGTAATTAAAAAAATCTGTGTAATACAACAATGAACCAGAAGAAGACTGTGGATCAGAGTTTGGAGAACTATAGGCTTTACCATAAAATGTGGAGAAAAAATCTATAAAATATTATCATAAATAAAATTTTCACGTCAAGATGGGGGCCGCAAAATATAATTCCACGGGCTGCAAATTGCCCACGGGCCGCAAGTTTGAACCCCTGGTCTATGCAGTTTCTGGTACACACCTCACTGAACCCATCTGTCACTCAGACGACACAGCAGAGCAGTATCTGCATATTTTTAAATAATATTTGGCACCACACTCACATTGTTGTCTGCCACTCCTAAAACAAGTAACATGTTACTCTTTATTACACAGTCTTATTTTTCCAACATTATTTATTTACTGTTTCTAAGTGACATAAACCTTCATCCACAATCTGGAAAAACGATCAAACCGATGACTGAAAAAGGGAAAAAATAAATGGTATCGTTGGAATGGATTTTGTGAGTTAATTAACTGTATTTTCAATATTTAATTAAGGTTTGAAACAGCTTCATCTTCAGGAGACAAAAAGGAAAAAGAACTCCATGTTACCTTTACGACACACACACTCAGTGCGTCTCCTGCGTTATCTCCAGAGTGATGCTGATAATGTTCTCAGGAGTCGGTGTAATGCCATAATTAGAGAGCCATAATAAGCTCCTCGACGCTCTGAGGAGAAGAACCTACATTCTTCGCAACGTCTGCTGCTGCATCTTTATGACAGCGACCTAATATTAATAACATCCGGCACCGGCGGGGAGCGGGAAAGTGTCTGCTGCCTCTTTAAAGACGCACTGATGTTTTTTTGATGACTCGCAGCACAAGGACGCCAGTGACAGCGTTTGTCGCGCACATTTCACAAACTTTTTCACACTTTGCGATGGAAGTTCCAAATACGCTTTGTAGGTGGGGGTTAATATTTATCCAAGTTTGAATTGTTAAAACACCAACACGTTGATATTGAACGTCAGACTTTGATCTGGAAGTTTGACGTCAGCTGTTCCTCTCACGCTCTTTGTTAATTTTTCATCACCAATAACATCAGGCCCCACATGGCGTCACAGAGAATTTAGCGCAGCTAGCGGCGACCCATTAACTAAGAAAACATTTGCGCTGTGGGCACCAGGTCTGCCAGGTCTGATTAAACTCCTGGACGTGAAGATTTCTATAAATGATTACCTCCTTTCCCTCGCGTGCCCTCTGATCCTTAGTGATGGTGGCTAAGACTGTGGCTGCCTGCTCTCCACCCATGACGGAGATGCGAGAATTTGGCCACATGTACAAGAACCGTGGACTGTTGGGGAAAAAAAATAATAATAATACATATAAAACCAAATCAGCCAATCATTTTAGACCTGTCTTGTTGATAAGAAGAATATCGGCCGACCAAAATATATGACCAACCTGATGTTACCATAATTACGTAATGTCGCTAAGATTGCCGCTAAGATTGTATTTTTCCTCTGATGATAAAAACTCGATAACGCAACGTCTGGGTTTGACCAAATACTGTGTATAACACTATTATACTTTTTTGGATAAACAACAGCATATTAGAGTGAAGTCACTAGATGGCAGCATTGCAGCTCACTTCATCAATGTGGTTTGTACAGATAAATATATTGGTAGGCCTATATCAATATCAGTCGATGGAAGTATTTGGGCAATATCTAACATCACTATTATGCATAAATGCAAATATATATTCACATATACATCTATATATATGCACATACATATATATACATATACTTTACATATATACATAGTGATATATTTACATACATATATACACATATATATATTTAAATACATATATACATATATACTGCATATATATATGGCCAATATATGTGAGAAGAGTAAACAAAAATACACTAAATATTTATATAATAATTATATATAACTACATTGTGATCTTAAAATACTTGAAAATCATGAATATTCTATGTGAGGAGTAAACATCCGTGGAAACACAAACTAATTAAATCAGAGAGTGAGTTCATCAACTAAAGACTCAAAGTAAACATCTTCATGAATGATTCATCAACCATGAACATTGCACCTTGATGGAAAGGTTCTTAAGAAAACCAGAAGATTATGTTTGTACCAAAAAGGGTTTTTATTCTCCTCAAAATATAATCGATTTATTCTTTTCTAAAAAGGATTAAACAAAAAATAAACTAAATATTTATATAATAATTATATATAGCTATATTGTGATCTTAAAATACTTGAAAATCATGAATATTCTATGTGAGGAGTAAACATCCGTGGAAACACAAACTAATTAAATCAGAGAGTGAGTTCATCAACTAAAGACTCAAAGTAAACATCTTCATGAATGATTCATCAACCATGAACATTGCACCTTGATGGAAAGGTTCTTAAGAAAACCAGAAGATTATGTTTGTACCAAAAAGGGTTTTTATTCTCCTCAAAATATAATCGATTTATTCTTTTCTAAAAAGGCCATTAAGATCTGAAACAAGGCCATCTGACGACTAGCATAACAAAGACGCGGCACAGCGAGCTAATTAAACATTCATTATTCACAGCTAAATGAGGGACGGCTAATGATGCTGATTCTACCACCGTGGATGAAGCTCCTACACTCTCTCCTACCTGTAGGCTCGGCCACACATGCCGTAGTTCCCCGCGCCGTAGGATCCTCCGATGATGACCGTGATCTTCGGAACATTGGCGCAGGCCACGGCGGTCACCATCTTGGCTCCGTCCTTAGCGATGCCTCCAGCTTCGTACTCTCGTCCCACCATGAACCCTGAGGTGTGAGAAACACAAACACAAACAATAATCACAGATGTAAGTGCGCAAATCACAATGAATCATTTAAGCAATTAATCACGATTAAACCTAATTAGTCATTACAGCAATTCATTTGAAATAAACATGATTCTTTATGCTGGTACCAGTAAATCATGTCTGTTGTTATTCATGCTAGCAGTTATCACAAATAATCATGATTATTCACAGTAGTTATCAATTGTAATGTATTGTGATTATTCATGGTAGCAAATAATCACGATTAATCATAATAATTCACAGATTTTAATAATCATGATGTCTTCTGATTCAATTTAGTAGCAATTAATCATATTTATTCATGAGTAATCATACAATTTAACAACATTCTAGCAAGATTATTCATGGCAGTAATTGACAAAGGTTGATTAATCGTAATTATTTATGGTAGCAATCAATGATGACTGATAGTGATAATGGTAGCAATAACGGTAGTAATTGGCATCAATAAATCACGATTAATCACAGTTTTTTATTAATCGTGATGTATTGTGATTATTCAGCATTTAAAATGTAATCACAATTAATCATGAGCATGCACACAAGTTGTGTTATGAATGTGAATGGCAGCAAATAATCACAACTAGTCCTCACTCATCATGGCAGTAAGATTAGTCACGATTAATCACAATTATTCTAGGTCTCAGTAAATCATGATTGATCGTGATTATTCATGGTAGCAATTGACTACAATTCATCGTGATAATTCACAGTAGTTATCAGTGATGGTGCACACGGATTATTCATGGTAGCAGTTAATCACGATTAAACGTGACTAATCACAGCAGTAATTTATCTCAGTTGACCGTGATTGTTTATGGAACACATTTATCACAAACTTCTTCAAAATCACTATTAACTATTATCAACTGTAGCAATTAATCACGATTAATCGTGACTAATCACAGCAGCAATTAAATACAGAACAGATTTATCACAATCTTCTTCATAATCCCTATTAACTATTACTAACGATAGCAATTAAATAATGACTGATCATGATTGTTAATGGTAGCAACTAACAATTTATCACGATTATTCCATTTATTATTTGATGTACCATGATTATTCATGCTAGTAATTGATCAAAGTGGATCAGCGATTATTTACAGATTAGTCACGATTAATCACAATAATTCGTTGTAGCAATTGATTGTTATTAATCATTAATAAAGCAGGTAAGTCAATGTTCCTCAGTATGATATGGAGAAGGTTGCCAGGTGTTTGTGATGACGTCAAACTGGTGTCAACGTTGCTCTCTCACCTGTGATGTTCTGCAGGAAAATAAGTGGAATGTTTCTCTGGCAGCACAATTCAATGAAGTGCGTTCCCTGGAGAGAGAAATGGAACAGAGTAATTACAGCTCATTCTTTTAATACATCACAGAAGAACAACATCTTTTTTTAGGAAACGCAAGAGACGGACAGATATTCTAAGAAACACAACAGGAACCAGGAGAAGGCTGATAATCTGCAAAAACAAAAGATGAAAACGCTGCCTTCTCTTCTCTCCTGTTGTTCCAGAAATTCTCTGGTACAGAAATAAATTAAGAAGATTCCACCGGCTGTGTTTTTTTTTTTTTTTTTTTTTTTTTAAACTAAAAAATAAGGAGCTGTAAACCTTCAGATTCTGCCAAGACATATTTGCAGCAGCTCACACAGAGCTGCCAGCAGCTGTTGCTCAGACAAACAAGCACAAAAGACGGCGCGAACCGAGTGAAGTGACACTTCATTTACATACGCTCGCCGCTGCCGACTTCCTGGGCCGTTGTCTTAACGTTAACTCCTGTCTCTCCTTCAGAAGGAGCGGCCCTGAGACAAAGCAGGGGCAGGAGCTGTGGAGGATCTGAGCGACGGCTTCCTATTAGAGAGCGTCTGATAAATGATTCATCGCTCCTCGTCTCTGTGTTTGTGCATGACAACAGAAAACTAATCTTTGCTCTGTTACCTCCACGGCAGCGCAAATACCTGGAGAACCGATTTGGACGTCTTTACAGTGTCCCCGGCAGAAGCCTGCCGCGTGTTTGATAATGGCAGCGCGTCTCAGAACCGCAGGCCGGGTATTGATTTGTGCTCCCACGGCTCATCCGTGTCTGTCTGCTGGACTGTGTCCCCCGTCTTTCAGCAGTAATTGTGCTGATGAGATAACCCAACGTTCTCACTCTCACGTCCAAAGCTTGCAGAAATTAATCTTTCTCCAACCTTTTCTTATTTCAACCCAAGCTTGTAATCCAATTGAAAATGTGTTTGAGAAACTTATTAGTCTGTAATCACACGTTCGGCTGCTCGTCTTGCCCGCGGGCCGCGCTAAGTTCAGGTTGGTTTGCACGAGATTGGCTTGTAAATTAAGTGAATTGAATAAATGAGAATTATGATTGGGCCTTGTCCGCGCTCTCTGAACGCCATGTTATTACGCTGCCATTTATCAGCGCGCTCCTGAGACGCTGCAGACAAGTGCAATTTCAGAGCGTATTGTGTGGGATCGACCCCGGCGGCTCAACGGTGAGGGGTCAGCGTGAACCGTCTGCCGACACTGTCGCCACCTCCGGGTAGAAACACTTAGTATTCAGCTTCAAAGAATATCAACTCTGCACAGAGGAGTCAATCTGAACCAATTCAGTATTAATATCAGGAGGACAAAACTGCTAATAGGACCAGAACCTGAGCTTGGACCTCGTGTCTCTTCATGTTCAGTCCAATGTCCCAGTTTCCAACTAAAATGTGGATTTTGTCTTTACATGTTTTTTTTAATTAAAAACATTATGTACTTTGAAGCAAGATGAAAATTATTTTAAATCAAACAAACAGTTTTTACTGAATCCCTTCATTGAAAAGCTGATTTTTATTATTATTACAATGTGTTAAGTATTCAATAAAAGTGTTTTTATAATAGTTTATTCTTAGTAATCGAAAAAAACTATAAAATTACCACCAAGAAAAAATTTTACAAAAAAATCATTTCTGGATCAGGGTTTAGAGAACTATAGGATTTACCATTAAATGTGGGGAAAAAAAATCTATGAAATATTACTATAAATTCAACTTTCACATCAAGGTGTGGGCCGCAAAATATCATTCCATGGGCCATAAATGGCCCACGAGCCACAAGTTTGAAACCCCTGTTTTAGATTTTCTAGATTTATCAGATTAAATTATGAATATATTTGACATATATTTTTTCCAAAGTGACGTACAACTTAAGAAAAAAATTTCAAGTAACTCAAGAGTAAATAAAAATAATAATTTTTTTATTAATTAAATAAATAAATACATTTACTGAAATAAATAAGAAAACTCAATCAAAGTAACTCATAGAGTATTAAGAAAAAGTGTAAAAATATAAGATGTAACTGGTCAATGTAGTGTTTGTCTTCATGTATGTGGCTGTAGAAAAGCTCGGTTTTATCCAGAATCAGCATCGTCTCAGTATCAGGAGTTCAGGATGTTCTGTTACCTTTTTGGCACTTTCTGAAAACAGGACTCCGTTGTTGCCGATGATTCCCACAGGGTAACCAAATATCCTGGCAAATCCTGAAGAAATCACGAAGAAACCAGTTCAACGAAAGACGGAGAAGAGAAGAGAGTTTGAGAAGCGTCTGCTTCACACACCTGTAACGAGAGTGTCACCGTAGAAGGCCTTGAACTCATCGAACCTGCTGCCGTCCACCACCCTGGCAATGACCTGAATACAAAGGTGGAAGGAGAAGAACACAATTCTCTTTACACTCCCACGAAGACATCTTCTTATCCTGCAATTGATAAGACAAGAAAAAAAACCACACGGACCAGGAAGGGTTGGAGAAAAAGCTAGAGAAGACAGATTGAGATGGTTTGGACACGTCCAGAGGAGGGACAGTGGATACATTGGTAGAAGAATGATCCTAGAGATGGAGCTACCAGGTAGGAGACAAAGAGGAGATTGATGGATGCAGTGAGGGAGGACATGGACTCAGAGTAGGAGATGGAGAGGACGGAGGAGATAAGAAGGGAGGATTCACTGTGGAAACACCTGAAGAAGAATGGACAGGATTAAAGGAGAAGATTAGGAATATAGGACATTAGGGATGTCTGCTAATATTGTCCGACCGATATTATTATCAGTAATATCGATAGTTTTTTGGGGTGGATTTTGTAAAAAATGTGTGACCACAAATAAAGTTGTGGGGACGAATGGCTGTAAATGGAAGTGAAAGTCACTAGATGGCAGCATTTCAGCTAATTTTTTTAACATGGAGGTGGTTAGAGTCAGAGTAGAAGAAACAGAGGACAGGGGAAGTGGAAAAGGATGATTCACTGTGGAAACACCTGAAAAAGGAACAAGGTGAATGTAGGAGAAGATGAAGAAGCTGTCGAAGAAGACGGACGTGTTTGTTGATGCTTCGTCAACAACAACAGGTGGTTCTACATCCTCCGATCTCTAACGTATTCTCCATATTGTTAGCAGTGACTCCTCCTCCTCGCTCCTCTTTGTCCCGAGGCTCAGCCCAAAACAACCCAAACCACAATCAGGACGTTTGGCAGAGAACAAACAAACACGGAGCAGAGACGGAAGGCGGTGATGAATGACATCATCGTCGTCCATTAGAGACGGAGCTCTTAACGCAAGACAAGTACAAACATTTAAAGAGCGCTCTGTCGCCGGTGAAGACAAACGCGCTTTTATTCCACGTTATTTACGAGAATAAACACCGTCTGTCAAATCAAACTGCCTCCGAAACAGCAACGCTGTTTAAGTCCATTAAATTAACGACAAATCAGCAGCCGTTAAAGCTGTGTTTTTCAACACGAGGGTGGGGACACCATCCAGGGTCACCAAAAATGTCTACTGAGTAGTTTATATATATATATATATATATATATATATATATATATATATATATATATACACACATATACATATATATACATATATATATATAGATACACATATATACA
>JAFBJS010012429.1:32374-61479 GCA_016785265.1 Paraplagusia blochii
TATGTGTAAATATATATTTATATATCTAATATATATAAACATATATATGTAAATTAATGATATAAATATATATGTAAATATACATATATAAATGTCAGGTGTCGGAACAACTGGTTTAAAAAGAACAAATCTTGATGTAACACTATGTAAATTTTATTTTATTTTTTATTTTCCAAAGGAAAAACAACAGAGTCTGTCTCTACAGCAGCTTCAATGAATCTGTACGGAACAGTGAGTAACAATAAAAATAATATAATCAAGTCATATATATTCTAATAAAAAAAACCACTTGCTCTGTGTGGGTGACAAGAAATATAAACCAGGTCTTCCAGACTTCCAGGTCTTTTCTTTCATATTCTGGTCTCCAGTTCATCCTTTTCCATCTCACCCTGTCCTCTGTATCTTCTACTCTAACTCCATCTACCTCCATGTCCTCCCTCTCTGCATCCATCAATCTCCTCTTTGTCTCCTACCTGGTAGCTCCATCTCTAGGATCATGTATCCACTGTCCCTCCTCTTGAACATGTCCAAACCATCTCAATCTGTCTTCTCTAGCTTTTTCTCCAAACCTTCCTGTCTGTGTTGTCCCTCTAATCACCTCATTCCTGATCCTGTCCATCCTTGTCTCTCACAAAAGGACAAAAGAAGAGAACCCACAAAAAGGGGACGTCACCAACCTCTTTGATGTCAAAGTTGCGCTTCAAATTTTCTCCAACGATTCCGTAGAGTTCATCTGGGGGGTAGAGAGGGGCTTCCACTGGCTCTGTGGTCACCTTAGGAGGAACAGGACGAACTCAGGGTTGGTGTCAACAGAAGACAATGAGGAAAACGAGTGAGTGACGTCTAAAATGATACTGACGTCCAGGTTCTTCCTGTAGTTGAGGTTTCTGACGGCCTTCCTGGCCAGGTGAAGAGCATGGTTATCTTCCAGAGCGTAATGGTCCGTCACACCAGACTTCCTGCAGAAGAGTAAAAAAATAAATATATCAGCTATTCATTCATCAGCACCAACCTCCAGAAAAACATTCCTGTCCGTATTTGTATATATATAGTCGTCAATTGTTATAGAGACGTCCAATAATATTGGCCGACTGATATTATTGGTCCAATCGTTATGCAATATCTAAAAGATTTGGTCATTTAATCTCCAAATCAAAAACGGGACGAAAGCAGAAGGCCAGAGTTTGACAAATAACATGTGCCATGAAAATAGTTTTGGGGATAAACGGCTGTATATAAAATTTAAAGTCACTAGAGGGCAGCATTTTAGCTCAAACTCATTCTGTGGTTTGTACAGATAAATTAATCAACAAAGATCTGATTGTTGTTAATAAAAAGTCAGAAATTGTAACAAAAACCCTTCTAAATGTTGGTTTTCCTACCTGCAGTGAAGATCTGCTCCACCCAGATCCTCGGCCGACACCACCTCTCCAGTGGCAGCTCTGACCTGTTGACAAAACATCCACATAAACATGATGTCCAGACAAAGTTTTCTCTTTCACATCGTGTAAAGATTCTATTTATTTTTATTTTCTTGCAGGCTGGAACTGAGTCGGAACAAAGAGTGGAGAAACAGAGGACAAAGTTTTGGGTTCTGCCTGCATTAATGCTTGTTGTTGCCTTTTATACAAACAATGGCGCCCTCTGCTGGTTGAAGCAGGATTTCACAGAAACAGGATAAACAGGACTTGACATTGTTCACGTACCAGCGGCGGTCCTCCCAGGAAAATTGTTCCTTGTTTGCGGACAATGATGCTCTCGTCTGCCATGGCCGGCACGTAAGCTCCTCCGGCGGTGCAGGAGCCCATGACCACGGCTATCTGGAAGAACCAGAACCACAGAGCAGAAGATGAAGAGACAAGAGGAACATCTCATCCAATCATCAGCGTTAGCGGTAACTTCAGGAACACTATGAGGACTATAGGGACACCTGTGCAATCCCCTCTGAGGACATCTTAGCCTGGTTGAAGAAGATCCGTCCAAAATGGTCTCTGTCCGGAAAGACGTCGGCCTGTCTGGGCAGATTGGCTCCCCCGGAGTCCACTGAAGGAACAGCAGCAAACAAACTTAGACTAATGATAAAATTTCAGGCTCGTGAACAAAGTGTGGAGAAAAATATAAAAGTAAGGATCATGAATAAAAAATCTTGATTGCTGTGGACAGTGAAGGCATCATGTTTGTGCCATCACTGGTGAATGGAACAGGAACTCACCTAAATAAATACATGGTAAATGGTTCTGCTGAGCTATTTCCTGTGCACGGAGGTGTTTCTTCACTGTGATTGGATAATACGCTCCTCCTTTGACTGTAGCGTCGTTTGCAACGATAACACATTCAACCCTAAGGAGAATCAGAAGAACGGAAAAAGGAATTGTTGGTTTTAACAGGAAATTACAATCATTTAAATAACTTTAAAAGAAAAACAGGTCATAAAGATTAAAATTCTATCACTGACTTTATCATAATGCCTGTAGGAAGACATTTATTACATACATTGATCTAAACCCAGTAGTTTTAATAGGAATTTGTTAAATTTGTAATGTAAAGATTTGTCAAACATCTACAGATGTAATAGAATCAAACCAACAACCTTTCATGGTCTGAGTCCTCACCCTGAAACTCTTCCAATCCCAGTGATGATTCCTCCTGCTGGGACTTCCTCCTTCCCGTACAGCTGATAGGCTGCAAACTGAGAGAATTCCAGAAATGGTGTCCTGGAGAAAAAAGAAAGATTTATGGACTCGTACACTAGTATTGGCTCAGTCTGAGGAGAACATTCATCAAATTATGTCCTTGATTAAATATTCCCAGCAGTTTTCCACTAGATGAACAACAAAGATTTTCCTGATCAGTTAATAGAAAACAGCTGCAGCTCTGAGAAAAAAACTCACAGAGTTGCCAACAGAACTGATATTACGACCACATTACTGCGTCCATTGCTATCACTTATACTAGTACTACTACTAGTACTAGTAACGTTCCTTTCCTCATCATCAGTCTTTGCTGCAGGAAGAAACAGATAAATTACCCAGGGTCCAGGAGTCGGTCTATTCTCTCTCTTGGCAAGAGTTTCCCTCGGGAAATATGAAGTTTCCGGGCTTTTTCTCCTCCACCTGAAGTTAAAAGAAATTAACTTTGAATAGAACCATGTGGAAGGCTCTTGTTCTCCTAACATCTCTGTTGAACTTTCAAATATGACAGGAAACGTTATCAGAGATTTATTGGATGAAAACATCAAACATAGACATTAAAGATTTATCAAACATTCACACCAAACAGACAGGGCCTCCAGATCAGTCTCACCAACCTAGTTTGATCTTCTCTGTTCGACTTTTCAGCTCATCAACCAGAACCTGCATTTGTTCATAATTTTCCTGGAATGGAAGAAGAGAAATGTTATATAAAGTATGTTTAAAAAAGAAGTAAAATTATAATTATTAAAAAAGAGTAATAAAAAATAGAAATAACAATAAGTATATATAAATTCAAAAGAAAGAAAAAGAAAAAACAAGCGAAGACACTGTTTTTCTCAATTAAAATCAAGCAAATCCTCAGCTCCTGGGGATAAATCAGTGTTTGACAATATTGCCATCTCGTGGCAGATTATGATATTACAATTGTACAAAATGACATGGAGTACCCTATAATTAAGTATATTATGTAAAGTATTTTTTAAATATAATTCATGCAACGTCTGCAAAATTCGCATGTTAATTTCAATTTAATTTGATTTAATATAAAGCAGTAATAGCACAATTGCAGCTGTCTGTGTGTTTGATGACCTCTCATTCTGCTGTTTTCAGGCTACAGCTAAACTTCTACGTTACCTATTATAAATATGTGTTGTTTAATACAATATTATTGACACTCGTCAGTGTGAAAAGTCTATAAATCACCAAACTCTGTCCTGGCAGCAGTGAAAACCTCAATGACGTTCATATAAACAAGGACAGGAGTTCACACCTACTAGCACCAGGCTAAGCCACCAGGCTAACCCACCTGGTAGACGGACGACTGTTTGTCCGCCTCGGAGCCGAGCTGAGCGACTTTATCGGCGTAGTAGGGTCTGGAACAGGCCGTAGGTAAACTCCGACAACGGAGCAACCACGGCCTCACCGTTCGAAGAAGCATATTTACTGGACAAACGTAACCGCTGTAGCTGCTAACAGGCTAACCAACGGTATAATCTTCTTCTTTCGTAGAATGGGTTTCTGGATGAGCGCTCTACATCGCCATCTGCTGCTGTTATTGTAAAACAGCATTTAAAAATGTATAAATATGGGGAAAAATCTCAGTGAATACCTTATGGATTAATCGAATTATTGGGAATATTTGATGAAAAATGGCAACACTTTTGACTAAAAATTGCAGAAAATATTATCAGATGGCATTCTACTAATTTTACAGTTTGTGTAATGGAATAACTCTTAATGCTAAAGGTTAGAGATACCTTTCAGTGGAGGTCTATGGAGGAATATGTAATTTTACATTTAATGTTCACATATTTACCTTTTAACTTTATTCTAAATCACAACACGTGTAAATAGTATATACATGAGTGTTTGTCTAGTCATATCTCATTATGTGGGCTAACCCATATTAGCATATTATGTAATAGCTATATTTTTTTTTTGCATAATGTCAACCTGATAAGACTGTAGCCTAACATAGATTTAAGGATAAATGGTTGCATGTTAAAATGACTGTCACTAGATGGCAGCATTGCAGCTCATTAATTATTCTTATATTCGGGGTTTTTGCAGTTAAATAAATTATTATTGGCAGGATTGTATTTGGTATTGGTTGATACGGCAATGAAAAAAATATATAATTAAAATTTTTGCTTTATAACCCATTTCAGTGCAGATAGTTTAGTTTTTCTTGCGATTTAATTCATCTTATATTTAATATTTAATATTTTTCTTTGTCAAACATGATAGACTAATTTAAGCACATCTAAAAGCAGCACAAAACGTTTCACTTGTGGAGAGGAGGAAAAGTTATTTTTAAGTGGGAATCAAAGAGTTTAAAAAAAAACCTTCTCTCTGACCCCGGGTGCTTTAGTCCAGGCAGAGTATCAGTTGAAGAGCATTCAAACCGAGAGCTTTTAGTTCATTTAGTTTAAAGAGGCTTTTCTCCAACGGCGTTTCCACCGATTCACAGAGCCGTCCGTGACCTCCACTCAGATGGATGCTCCTGTTTTCTTACGCTCCTCCACTCTCCGCCTCACCTCTGGCCCTCTCACACATCCGACTCTCGGCTGCGAAGCGTGAAGAGCTGAAGAGGCAGAGAGGATGTAGAAGCAGCAGAAACATCTCTGACAAGAAAACAATCAAATAAAATGTTTGATAACTGGGAGATAAGAGGCTGCACAGCACAGTACGTATGTGAGAGGAACGAGGAGCAAATACCTGAGGTCAGAAAACGTCTGGTCACACACTCACACACACCCACACACACAATGTATTATGTAAACCTAAAGCAGCAGTTCTCAAATAGTGGGGCGGGCCCCTTTGAGGGACGGGTGATGGTTTTAATGTTGATTAAAACCAGAAGTGATCTGTGATAGAAGAGAGTCAGCTAAGGTGGTGAGACCAGCCATGATGGATGGATTAGAGACACTAGGAATAGGTAGAAGACAGGAGAAAGAGCTGGAGGTGGAGGAGTTAAAGATGCTGAGATTCTCTTTAGGAGAGACAAGGATGGACAGGATCAGGAATGAGGTAATCAGGAGGACAACACAGACAGGAGGATTTGAACAACACAGACAGGAAGGTTTGGAGAAAAAGCTGGGGAAGACAGATTGAGATGGTTTGGACATGTTCAGAGGAGGGACAGTGGAGACATTGGTAGAAGAATGATCTTAGAGATGGAGCTACCAGGTAGAAGACAAAGAGGAGATTGATGGATGCAGTGAGGGAGGACATGGAGGTAGTTGGAATCAGAGTTGAGGATACAGAGGACAGGGGGAGATGGGAAATGAGAAAAGGACTAATGTCAAGGTCATGAATTTTTTAATATTTTGAGCCAATTTTCTCTCAAACTTGTATCTACAAAGTGTCCATGTGGCTCAGTCGCTAAACACGTCATCAAACCAACACCAGCAGATGTTAAACAAGGCTTTCACAGTCATTTAAGGCTTCAGGAGAAAAGTGGAAGGATTTTGATGGTCCTATAGGGATATTTTTGTCAAGAAGACATTTTGACCCATTCTCTATCCCACCACCAGGGTTCCTGTGGTCTGTTTGTTTAATCCCTCCCCTACATCTGTCAGTGAAGTGGCTCATTTACATGCACTTAGTGTCCTTGATATAAAAATTTAGAGCTAAAGTGGTTAATTCCCACGCCACGTCCACACCTCACCTCCTTCTCCCCCACTTTGGGCTTCGTGAAGTGCAGGTTGGAGAGCGGGGACATGAGGATCATTCACTGTAATGGTGGCTCGTCCTCCTCCACAGCCCTCACTTGGATCACTTTATCCACTTCAGCCGCCCAGAGCCGTACGGTGAGAGCGTGAGCAGAGAGCGTTCACGCCGGACGATCGGACACAGGCTAGGCAAATGTCCGAACTGTCGGAACGCTTCTGACTGGTTCCTTCTGCTGCAGCTGGTTCGGGTTATTGGTTGGTGAAGACGAGGACTTTCAGTCGACTAGATTTTTGGCTACAGATGTTCGACAGTGTCAGCCAATACATACAGTATTATTGACCAATATTAGTTTATTATGTAGTAATGATTGGGAATAGTTAGATCAGATCAGATCAGATCGTATTGGATTGGATTGGATGGGTTTGGTTGGGTTGGGTTGGGTTGGATTGAATTGAATTGAATTGAATTGAATTGAATTGAATTGAATTGAATTGAATTGAATTGAATTGAATTGAATTGGATTAGTTGAACTAATTTGAATTGAATTGAATTAGATTATATAAATTTAGATTAGAATAGTTTAGATTAGATTAGATTAGATTAGATTAGATTTGATTAGATAACATAAGATAAGATACGATAAGATTGTATTAGATTAGATTAGATTAGATTAGATTAGATTAGATTAGATTAGATTAGATTAGATTAGATAAATTTAGATTAGATAAATTTAGATTAGATAAATTTAGATTAGATTAGATTGAACAGAATTGAATATGGCAGCAGTGGCCTGGTGGTTAAGGAGGAGGACTAGGCTCCACAAGGCTCCAGGTTCTAATCCATAATCTGCCAGGTTACTACTGAGCTGCTCTGATCATAACACTGTTTTGATCTATTGACTTCCAGTGGGTTCACCAACCACAGGAAGGCTGACTGTATGCAGCAATGTGATTTGGGTGGCGCTAGCTAACCATTTTTTCCCATTTCTAACGCATGATTCCTGACTCAATTTCTTTGGTTTATGTCTGTACCGGTAGACACTCCAGGTTGGTATTGGACATAAAGGAAAGGAAACCAACGGTTTGTTTTGGTGCCATTTGTAAGGAACATCTTGAGCTAAGATGATGTCAGCCTTTAACCGTCTGTGGCAGCAGCTGTATTCCATCGTCAAGGAAACCATCAGATCATCCCTGACCCCTCGCCCACAGAAGACGACCTGGATGACGACGAGTCCATTAGAAGGTTTCCATATGCAAATGTGTGCATCACAGAGGGAAACGAAAGGCTAACAAGGCCACGTTCTGCATCTTTGCTTTTCACTGAGGAACAACGTCACACAGAGGACCACACTGACTAGAACACATTGGACATGAACTGAAGCTAGTTATTTTTGTAGGAGGACGTTAGGAGTGGCAGAGAAGGATGTTAGATTGGTGCAGGACATGTACGGATTGCTTTGGTGATGGACAGATTGACAGATGAGGTCATGACAGGAGTCTCTTTGGACGATGATGTTTGCAGATGACACTGTGATCTGCAGTGAGAGTAGGCAACAACTTGAAGAGAACCTAGAGAGGTGGAGGTTTGGACTAGAGAGAAGAGGAATGAAGGTCAGTCGTAGCAAGACAGAGTATATGTGTGTGAATGAAAGGGAACAGTGGAATGGTGAGGTTACAAGGAGCAGAGGAGGAGAAGGTGGAGGAGTTTAGATACTGAGGATCAACTGTTCAGAGCAGTGGAGACTGTGGAGAAGACAGGTTTACAGGACAGTGGTGAGACCAGTCATGATGGATGGATTAGAGACACTAGGAGTAGATAGAGGTCAGGAGAAAGAGCTGGAGGTGGAGGAGTTAAAGATGCTGAGATTCCCTTTAGGAGAGACAAGGATGGACAGGATCAGGAATGAGATGATTAGAGGGACAACACAGACAGGAAGGTTTGGAGAAAAAGAAGCTGGAGAAGACAGATTGAGATGGTTTGGACATGTTCAGAGGAGGGACAGTGGATACAATGGTAGAAGAATGATCCCAGAGATGGAGCTACCAGGTAGGAGACAAAGAGGAGACTGATGGATGCAGTGAGGGAGGACATGGAGGTGGTTGGAGTCAGAGTAGAATAATTAAAAAATCACCAAAATCAGTTAAAGAAGTGATCAATACTCAGACAAAATCATGACTCAGCACAATCATTTATTAAATGAACCACAAACCAGCCTGTGTGCAAGGAGAATATAAAAAAACAATTAACAACAGGAGTTTCTTCATATGTTTGACTTTATATTTACTCTTCCAGTTCAGTCGAGTTCAATTCTCGACACATTTTTACTGTACACGACAATATCAGTCCAACAGGCTGCTCCATAGAATGAGTACAACCGAAATACGACTAAATGTTCTGATGATCAACAGGGACAGGTACTTCAGAGTATCACATACATTAGACAGTACAGTAGAGAAGACCTGGTCGGCAGAGTAAACAAATCAGGATTTTATTTTGAAAGCGCAGTGGAAACAAAGAGGCGTTAAAAGTCAGGAAAAGGAAGCGGAATGTTAAAAATGAACAATAAATATTTGAACATAAAATGGTGAAAAAAATTTCAAAATATTCCCTAAATTCAGCAAATACATTTTTTTATTTATTTGAACTGCGACAGTAGAAAAGTACTTTTTACATTTTTTACAAGATAATGGATTTTTTTGTCAGTTTTCTTCATGAGCCTTAAATGCAGCGTCAATGTTTTTCAAACAGGGCTTTGGTTTCTGGTCAACTCTCATTACGGAGATATTGACTTATTATTAAGAAAAGATTTCCGTTTAGGTCAGAAGAGTATTTGTCTTTATTATTTATGAATTCCACTAAAGTACTAAAGAGTACTAAATTGTTGAAGATAAAGTTAATAAAAAAAAGATGATTCATAAATGACTTGTGGGTTGTACTTGAGTGTTAACATTGAAAAAAAAATTGTTGTTTTGTTAACTTAAAGATAATATAATAAATATTTTTACAATATACCAATAAAGCGAAACACAGTAATTTAGGGAGGTCCGATATGAATCTTTGCTGATTGAGGACTGAGAATATTTTATTTTTATATTCATCTGTACAAACCAATCTTAGAGACTGCATACAATCTGCTGATTATTAAATGAGATGATTAAAATGAGCTGCTATGCTGCCATCTAGTGTCCTTCACTTTCACATACAGTCATTTATCCACCAAGCAAAGTGTATGGCACCCATTCTTTGGCGTTATGTTATCGTAGGAAAAACTGCAAATGACGGCAAATGACAACACAACAGAATATTAGTACATTTTACATTTTTATAGTTGTCGTGATTGAACAGTCAGACGTTGGTGGGAGTGACTCAGATTTGGTTGACATGAAAATATGGAGTGGAGACTGGACTTGTCTTTCTAAGGTCAGCATCGCAGATAAAAAAATAAACATTAGCAAAGAAGTGGCGCACACCCAACACATAAATTATATTCTACCCGGAAACAAGAGTGGTCATCTTTAATTTTTTTTTTTTTATTGGCTGAACCTTTGACAATAATTGATGAATTTCTGAAGGCACTGTGATATTTGTTGACAATGAAGTGAATGATAAAGCTGGTCAACATCACTGACCACTTGTCTGTTCTTCATCTTCTCAATACTTTATCCACCTCAACTCAAATCTCTAGTCTGGTAAAAACCAAGTTCTGTTTGGTATGAGATGAAATAATACTTTTTTATATTTTTTCTCAGTTATTTCAGAAGTCTATAAACACATTGGTAGAACTGCAATATCTTAAATCTGTGATAATAGGATCCAGTGTGACTTTGACTCCTCTAATGTCACCCAAATCACACCACCTTATATCCTAACCCTTCCTGTGGCTGGTGAGTCCACTAGAAGTAACGTGGATCAAGACGGTGCTATGATCAGAGCAATTCAGTGGCAAGTTGGCAGCAAGTGGGTTTGAACCTGAAGCCTTGTGAACCCAAGACCACTACCTTAACCGCTAGGCCCCCACTGCCATCCCCTCAAAATATCTTTACAAAAACAAACACACATTCAAATAAATAAACAGGGATAAACATTCTAATGATGAATGATTTCTAACCATTCACAGTTGATAATTTAACCTAAATTTAACATAAAGGCCGTCAGCAGGTGGCGACAGGTGGGCAGTTTTTTTGTGTCAGATTTGGTCCTACAATGTGATATAAGGAAGTCAGGAGTCGAGAGATGGAATGAAACCAAAAAAATGATATGTTAAAGTCATGCAATAAAGGCTGAAAAGTTTGGCCATCTATTGGTGAAATGCAGGAACTGCCAGGGAAATTCATTTGAACGCTAAGAAATTTTTGGGAAATCCTTGTTGCTGCTCACAGTCCAGGACAGGTGTCTAAAACGTGGTTGTTTTGTCATTGAACCCAGTGATTGAACCAGAACTTTATCCCATTCTGAGGCAGGCGTGCTAACCACTACACCATCAAACAGGTAGATAAATGAATAAGATAATTATTCATTTACAATATAGGTGGACCAGACTAAAAAGTCAAACGGGCTGCATCAGGCCCCCGAGCCCTAGTTTGTCTAAGCCTGCTCTACATTCTTTTGAATAATCACAGAAGCCATGTTTAAAAGAAGAGCAGAAAAAACACAGAAAACTCGTGAGGATCCACCAATCCTGCCGAGGGATGTGGTCACCTGTCAAACAAATGTTCAGCAGAAAGAAACTTGGATCTGTTGGTTCTATTTCTATGTTCCAGCCCAGTAGGTTAAAAGATCACGGTCCAAACTGTGACTGTACACGTTAACGACAGCGAGGACTCGTCAGAGTGACTCAGTAAATGACTTCGTAGACCGTCGCCTTCTTATCCCCCGACCCTGTGACGATGTATTTGTCGTCTATGGAGATGTCGCAGCTCAGCACCGACGACGACTCCTTAGACTGTGGAGAGAAGAAAGAAAGAACGCAAAACATGACAAATCATGTGTTTCCTGATCTGGTCTGATCCAAAATAAAATATTATCTGTGAAATGTTCCAAAGTACAAAAAAAAATTCAATTTTCTCTGGTCAAACCTAAGATGCTTTTAGCCTTTTTACGCTAAAAGCAGAACAGTTTAAGTAAAATATATCGTATATTTTGAACAAATTTTTGCAGGCCGGATTAAAATCCCAAAAGGGCCAGATGTGGGCCACGAGCCTTAGTTTGCCCAGGTCTAGTTTATGAGGTCAAACACCTTTTTTTTTGAGCTTTTGACTGAGAATTTTGTGACATATTTGAGTTTTGCTTCCAACGTCTGTAGCTAATGTTTGTACAATATATTGAACATACCATATATTTCAACAGCTGGTGCTAAAACCTTCAATGAATGAATCAGAATCAAAGCCAAACAAAGTCAACAAACCGTACCTGGAAAATACTGGCGCCGTACGGTGTCCTCCACGCGTTGAGCAGATTGTCTTTTCCTGTGCTGACGAACCACTTCCCTGTAGAGAGAATGAGAGGGAGAAGGAGAAGAAGGAGAAAGTAGAAGGAGAAGAATAAGACTTGAACTGGTCTGGAACTTTTTACTATATCAGACTGTTTTCATTTATTCATTTTTGAAATTTCTCATCAACACTTGATTATCGATACGGTTTGATGGACACTCGCTCTCCTCCAGTTTGTCACAGATTCGTCTGTTTTCTTACCGCAGTGGGCAAACCGCAGCGAGAGCACGCAGCTTTCGTGCAGGTGCAGCTGGTACTTGTCAGGTTTGGTGACGTGCAGGACCTCAACGTTACTGTTCTCCATCCCTACTGCCAACCATTCGCCTGTTGGACAGTATCCCAGAGAGAAGATCTGCAGCCAGACACAGACAGTTAGATCGCACCGTGGTGTAGGAGGTGGTCTCCTACATCATTTTAGTTTCTCTGGAAATGGCTGCTTTGCACATCAGGATTGTCGACAGCACAAAGATGGGACGCCATGTCTGTAAACTCGGTGAAGATAGTTTGAGAGTTTACTCTCTTTACTAACAGAAAATAACTAATAAACTGAATAAAATCAGTTTTTATTCATGTTAAACCTAAACCTAAACAAAAAACATATGGTAAAAAAACATAATATGTTTATGGTGGATTTGAACCTGAAGATTGCTTCCTTAACCAATAGGTTAGGTTAGCTAACTAGGTTAGGTTTCATCTTTTTCATTTTTCTTGGAACCATTAGACTCTTTTTATCACCACGTTCCCACCATCAGTTAGTCAGCCTCGTTGCCTCGTTGCCTCGTTGCCTCAGTCTCGACTCTGGCAGCCAGACAGAAGAATAATTGTGGTGATTCATCCAATATTTGAGGTCTAGACAAATGCTAAGACGGGAAGAAAGTTGAACGAAATAAAGTCTTTTATTTAACTATTTTCCAGATCGTAGGCCACACTTTAAAACCTATTATTTCACACTTATCAATAGTATCAATAAGGTACTTTTCTGTTTTTTATTACGGATTTAAGAATTAAAAATACACAGGGATGTTTCTTTATGAACTAGGTCATGTTGCATGGTGCTTGTCATGATATTTTGAGTATATTTAGGGCAACAATGTGCAGTCTATCAGCCTTATTTAGATATACTTGTCTTCATTTGACCTTGTAAAACAGCAGTACCATCGAAGCTTTGTACCAAGGACCACTATTGGTCGGTATCAGACATTACGGCGGACCAGTAACACCGCACTATGGTTGAAAGATCATCGAAATTTTCAGAATAAAACATCTTTTATCCTTTCTTCTGTTAGTATCAGAACGAGCTGTTCTGATGAAAGAAACTGGCAGGCCCTGACAAGTGCCAAGTATGTGGTTCCTCTGGGAATCGCACCCAGGACCCTCTGCTCTTTCTATATTGGAGGCAGGAGTGCCTACTGTTGGACTATGAAGAAAATGAATACAACTGAAGTACATTTTTACTATGTCCTAGTATGGCCAAGCACCAAAACTGTCTTTTTTTTTTCGAGTTCATTTACAATGTACAACTACGTCACGGTCCTTCTCCACCCGGCTGCCTCTCACGCCCACGCACCTCCTCAGTTCCCTGCTCTGCTCCTTTTGTATAATAAGGTCTTAAATAGCCGGTAATTCCCAGAGCTCACGTCAGAGGAACTTAATTATAAAGTAAATGTTAGACCTGTTTTAGGAGGACCGCGGGGCTGAAGCTGCTTAAATGTTTTAATCATCAACCAGAATAAAAATGACTACATTGCAGAAATCCCTTGTAGGGAAACATAATACCAGGTGTACATTTCTGGTACTGACTGGACCAGAGGTTCCGATGGTACCTGGGAGGTGAAGTCGTGTTGCTGTAGCTGTCGTCCCTCTCTGAGGTCCCAGGATCGGACAGTGTTGTCCAGACCTCCAGTCCACAGCTTGGTCCCATCATTGGAGATATCAATACAACTGGCCCCATCAGTGTGGCCCTGGAACTGCCTGTGTGCAGAAAGAAACACAGTCTCGGTCAGGCGTGGGCAACCTAAGGCCCGGGGGCCGGTTACTGTCCATATAGCTTCTAAATGCGGCCTGCCAAGCTGTCCAAATTAAAATAAATTGACCCATGTCTAATTTTGGGACCAATTATGGTGTGAGAGCCAAAGATTTGCCCACACCTGGTCTGTAGGTGCAACGAGTAAAGCTAGGTTAGCTCCATAAGGTAACTTATTACACACACTCACTATAAGTCACACATTTTTGTCCTTTGACTGGCTCTGCGACCTACAGTATACTCTGGTACAACGTGAACTTTGTAAAAAATTGTAATTTCACGCTGACAGCCACTAGAGGCACTCTAGTAAATATTTTAACAAATCTGGTCGCTAAGATTTTAGCCAATTGTTTATTTTAACAAGCTGAGCTCTCGACAACATTTTATTAGGGAAAAATATTTGTTAAGAAGAAAGATAAGTTTTTAGGTATATATATTAAAGATGTGACCCAGAAGATACGATAGTATACTTGTACGCCTTTACTTTTCATGAACAAAGAGCCGAATCATTTTGATGTTGAATATTGAGGAAGAATTCATTTTTTAAGTTTCCTGAGGTTCCCTGCTATTTCCTGACCTTTCAAAGCCGTTGTTTTCCCTCTGTTAGGGATTTGACAGACGTTTAAAACACTGCGGTGCATCTAAATGAAACAATCCTCCACCTACAGACGCCTCCGTACCTGACCAGAGTCTGGTTGTGCAGATCCCAGACGGCGATGTTTCCGTCGGAGCAGCAGGAGAAGCAGACCTTTGAGTCAGGACTGATGGCCAAAGCATAACACGCGGGTGCTGATGATGTCAGTTCTGCTTTAATCCGCGGAGTCGGCGTGGCCAAATCCCAGATGGACAAGGTGCTGGCCTCCCCTCCCACGATGAGAGTCCGCCCATCGGGGAGCAGTCGACAGGAGCGGATGTAGTTGTCCCTGTTCTGAGGCATCAGACAGAAATTGGTTTCACGTGTCAATAAGGGACTGCAGTTGAACCCTGTAGGGTGGTCTGTGAAGGTTGATCTGGAGTTGACTCACCAGACAGTCCAGCTGAGAGACAGGGGTCTTGTTGCCAGGATGACTTATATCCCACACCTTAACGCAACCTTTGCCTCCGGTGTAGACGTGCCGTGTGGGGTTACTAATGGTGACTGCGCACACTACTTCACCATGGCTAAGGGTGTTGATCTGGCGTGCGTGGCGTGGAATGCCCGGACCAATCAGAGCGTCTGGAGGAAAAGGCACGGGCTGCATCTGTCCATCGGCACTCACATGAAAGGAGTAGGCCCTGACAGGAGGAAGAGGAGGAAAAGTAAAGTAAGAGCCGCAACACAGGCTAACCAAAGAAACAAGAAGAAGAAACGTACGGTTTTCCACCAGGAATTCCAGACAGGTTTGGAGGAAGGCCGGGAACCCGTATGTGATGGTGAGGATCAAATCCCACCTGGAGAACATTGACAGGTTTAGGCGATTGAACAAAATGTCAACTGTTCATATTATATGAATTCAACACATGTTGAAATTGTCATATTCAATTAAAAAACATTTAAAGAAAACATTATTGAGGAATATATCTATATTATGAAATGATACCTGAAGTTCAAGGCTAACAAACAATAGTGACTGTGTCATAAAAGGCTAATAAATGAATGTGGTGTGCCTCAGGGTTCAATTCTTGGACCCATTCCTTTTCTCTCTCATTTGTTTCCTGTGAGCTAAAAGATCTTTTTTTTTTTTTTTAATTTGTCTAAAAATAATTTTAAACATTTTTAAATGTGCATTATGGGTAACATTGCATTGGAATTATATTGTAATGTAAATATGGAAAATATATTATGTATAGTAAACGGCAAAGCAAAGATTTGAACTCTTGAAGGTTTTTCAGGCCTCTAACTAACTAAGATATAATGCCACCTAGAGTACAGCCTATAAGTCTGAATTTAAAACATTACTACATTACTACAAACATGACTACATCTCGCTACACATTACGAACACCCACCACTTGCGTGCGACCATAGGCCGCCACCGCAGCTGCAGCCACCGCGCTCATCTGTGGAGAGATGTTGTGCAGACCAGAGTAGGCCGCTCCTGCTGCACTCAGCTCTCCGTTCATACCCGGGTGTGGGACCATCCCGAAAGGTCCAGGATATGAGCACGGCACCGCCAACGGGGTACGAAGAGCAGGAACTGCAAGAGATGATATCGTGTTATATGTTTTATCTGTATTTGCATCAGTGACTTAGTTCAGTTCAGTTCATGGTGTTTCAATAAACGTGGATAGATTTTTATTTTTCATCTGTCAGAGTTACAGGTTTCCATATTATTCATTTACTGGCTAATATGAAACCATCTGGTTTTGTTGACTTGCTATTTCTTTATATATTTTTCTAATTAAATTAGTTGCATGTCGATGCCCTATATCAGCAGTATTTATTATCAAATTAAACTGTTCAGATTAGATAATAAACTTAAGATCCAAAAGTGTGCAGGCCAAAATTAGCCAGCTTTAGCATCCTGTCCACTTCATGAATTTTACAAGTACAAAAAAAGCAAAATACCAAAAATTCAATATTTCAGATGTTTTGTTAAATTATATTCGTTATTTACAACTGATATGTTATGACTGTACTGGCCCAGACCAAATGCCATCAATTCCATCAATTATGATAAACTGTTGTACTGTTTTCTTTACTTGTAAAATGTAAAATTTACTTGTACATGTAAAAAACTAAAATTCTTCAGTAAAAAAAAAATTTTAAAAAGTGCTTATTTACTGCAGTTATTTACAACTGGCTTTGCAACAGAACCAAATGTCCTCATAATTGAAAATCTTCTCAAATCTCCTACCCAGTGCCTCCACACCAGTGGGTTTACCAGGTGCCGACCTCAGGGCGGGGGTGACGGTACTGCTGGGTGTAGGAGCATCAGAGCGGGAGGTGGGAGTGCTGGACTTGGACACAGGAGTGGTGGACTTCTCATTCTGAAGGTTTTCACAGACATAAAAAGACATGAAGAATGTATCTTTGGACACAGTGAAACAGCTGAAGATCTGATTCTACCAAGGACTCACCAAATTGATCTCTTTGGACTTGGATGATGGGGTGCTGCTGGAAGAGGCCACCGAGGAAGGACTCAGAGGAGCGTCCTTCTTCACCAGGCGACTTTTGTCCAGTCCGTTCTCCCGTGGAGAGGGTGCAGGACTTCCACGAGGAGACGCAGGATCCTTTTGTCAAAATAAAGAAACAGCAGATCAATATATTTACAGACTTTATTTTATTTGTCAAAAAAAAAAATATCGTCTATGAGCCAAGGTGCTCTGTACCTCGTTGGAGACGTCGACCACCAGGTTATCATCACTCTTCTCTCCATCACTTTCCTGCCATTGAAACATCGCAGAAGTGTCGTCAGACGTCATCAATCAACACGCCACATTCAGAAAGATGTTTTATTTTGACAAGTCCTTGTGGAGATAAGTGTTTGGAGAGCTTCTCCTCAAAGGAGAAAAAGTCCATAGATGAGGCAGAGGAGGAGTGGAAGACTTGAGGAACATGTAGCCTTGAGCTTCACAATGACTTCAACATCTATACACTGTTGATTCAATATAATATTTGTATTTTTTCCCGTTCTGCACCTTTTAATTTGACAAATATTTTGATTTATATCTTTATATTAATATATTATATTTTTAATAGCTAATTATTTTATTCTTCATCATCTAAATGATGAGGAGGATTAATTAGAAAGTTTTTCAACAACATTCCAGTTTTTATTTTTTTACAGAAGTCGATAAACTCTACTGATGTTGAATGACGACACTGAAGACAAAAAATGTCCACTTACGTAACGTGTGGGAGGAACATCCTTGTCTTCTGTCTTCTGTTTCTTGCTGTCGGAGGAGAAATCGCTCGAACTGCGATGTTTCTCTCCGGCCCTGAAACTGGCCGACGGTGACAGAGAAGAGCTCTGTGGGAAACGAGAAGAGACGACATCATCCCGAGGGCAGTATAATCACAATAGGAATCCTCATCATCATCACCATCTTCATCTGCTTATCTGTTACCAGGTTGCAGGGGGAACCTGGCAGCTGGTGGATTAGAACCTGAAGCCTTGCTGACCTGAGTCCACTTCCTTGGCCACTAGGTCACCACTGCCACACTGGAAATTAATTTAGACAAGATTGCTCGGCCGAATCACAACACTAAACAGACCACATCTGGCCCCCGAGCCTTAGTTTGGCCCTACCAACCAACCCACACCAACGAGTCTGTCTGAAAAGCATCTGACCCTGAATAGCATTTCAACTTATTGTTGCGGATTTCATTACTGTTTCTGAAACAACTAATCCAATTAATCAGAACCGCAGTTGGCGGTTCAATTTCCACAGCTACGTCTGTCAGGACCATGTCATTCTCAGTTTATCTCACTATACTGACGCAGGGCTGCACCCCTGACGCATCAACTCCACCATCAAGGCCATAACGTGACATCATTAAGGTGAAACGGGTGAAGAAGGAGGAGTCAGATCAGTGATGTCTCTCTTCTTAATCAAACCTGGCGTCTCTTTGAAAACCGTCGGCCTTGTATTCGAGTCTTCTTTGAAAAAGCAAAGATCAAACTAAGGTCGAGACAACATCTCGGCTCCGACTCTGCCCGTGGATCTCACACCAGTAAACGCTCCTCAGACGAGGCACGACGGACAGAGCGGAGGAGGAAAAAAAAAAACGGGACCTTTACATCGCCCTTTCCTCCGACTCACGCCTGTAACCTTTCCGCTGCCCTTTGGCGTGCTGCAAGTGTTGATGACAACAGTTCTGTGGGGCGGGAGTGACGTCCAGTGTGTGAGTTTGCTTGTCTGTCTGTCTGTGTGTGGCCGTCCAGCATATGTTTGCATTTTAGATCTAGGAAGGTTCAGCTTTAGAAGTCCACAAGTCAGAGAGACACGTCCATTTTCTTCCAAAGAGACACAGTAGTCTCATCCATCCTCCCTCCACTCTCTGCCAGTCTCCTTCTCTCCCCCTCTGTCAGTCCCTCTCGCTCCAGACTGATAGATTAATTAGCCAGCAAATGAGCTCTTTCAAAAACATCAAGGCAAATTAATTTTGCAACGGAGACAAATCAAGGCTGCGCCGGCAGCACCGACACTCGAGCGTGGAGAAGCGTGTGGTCCTAATGGACGCAGCCATTCATTTGTAAGCACATTGTAATTATATCTGCCTCCTGATTCTAATTGATTCAACAAGTCCTGGTCCTGTCACTGTAACCTCCACTGATGGGTGAGACTTTACAGCCCACAATAAAACAGACCCTGAAGGACTGAAGGATTATTAGATTATTAGAAGGGAGGAAGGTTACAAAGAAAGACTAATATTTCTAAGGAATAATGACTGCGGCTGCTATTACCACTGCTACTAAGATTAGTACCACTACTACCTATAGTATATTACTACTACAGTGCTTATTGTATTCTCTGGAACATAAGGTTCACTTAAATACTTATAATTTTCTCATTAATCAACAGTGAGCTTAAAAATGCAGTGCACTTTATATGGCAAATTATACTGGCTGAACACTATTATCGGTTCAATTTAAGCAAAATCATGTAATACCTGCAAGAATCGTTATTGTTTTTTACCCCGATAATAACCCCAGTTTTTGTCAAAACGTGTGTCCATCAAAAATGGTTTTGGGGATAAATGGCTGTTTGTTAAAGTTTAAGCCACTAGATGGCAGCATTGCAGCTCATTTATTCCATATCATACTCACACAGTAGTTTGTACAGATATAAAAATAAACACTACCAGATTTAAATTGATATCAGTTGATATCGGAGTCAAAAATTTAATTTTTAGATAATATCAGTATTAGAAATTTTTGCAAAATGCTATCGGATTTAGCCAGCCAATAGTCAAAGGCATGGATACAGTAAGTGATTTTTATTTTGATACAGTGACATGGTCTCCAACCCACCAGATAATAGAGGACCTGAAAACACATACACACACACACACCTTCTGTAGCTGTGTTGGTGTGTGAGGGTCTCCAGCCAAGGACGTTAAAGCACAGATGTCCAGGCTGTTCACAAAAACAAACACACACTGACACACAATAGCCTGGACTGTTGCCAAGGTAACAGTAGACCACTGAGGGGGGCTGTTGGTTTCATGGAGTCACACACACGTGTGTGTGAACACGCATGTAACTGTGTGTTTCTCAGAGTGTGTTAATGAAGGACATTCATCATTCCGCTTACTCCATCTTTCACTCTCTCTCTCTCTCACACACACACACACACACTCTGACTGCTAATCGCTCCCATCACGGTGCCCACAGCTCTGAGTGTGAGTGTGTGGAGGAGGATACACCACATGGGGGGCGGGGGTGGAGGAGGGAACATATTAAAACATTCCTTGGGTCTGAACCTCTTCCAAAACACCAGAGAACACACAGCCTGCTGCCTCAGTGTGTCGGAGTGTGTGTCACAGTGTGTTTTCACCGCTTGGATAAAGAAATGCTAATCTGCTCATTGACTATTCAACAAACCAAATGTTTGCCCTGGAAAAAAAACCTTTCACTTAAGGGACTAATTACTGTGATCTGAGGTTGTTAAACTAAACTGACTGGCTGCCTCTTCCTTCTCTCAATAACCAGATACTAACTAGACTCTTTCACTGGCCAGGCTCTCTCAGTAACCAGACACTAACTAGGCTCTTTGACTACCAGGATCTTTCATTAACCAGTCACTATTTCCCTAACCACGCACTCTCAATAGCCAGGCACTAACCAGACTATTTCACTGACCAGACTCTCATTAAACAGACATTCACTAACCAGAGTCTCTCACTAACCAGGGACTATCTAACCAGACTCTCATTACCTGACACTCACTTTGACTAACCAGGGTCTCTCATTAACCAGCCACTCACCAGACTGTCTTATTCACCAGGTCCTAACCAGGCTCTTTCACTGACCATACTCTCACTAACCAGACCCTAACCATACTCTCACTAACCAGACTGTCTCAGAGACATGACACTAACCTGGCTCTTTCACTAACCAGCCAAAAACTAGGCTCTCTGACTAGCCAGACTCCCTCACTAACCAAAAACTAAACACACTGTCTCAGTAACTAAACACTAACCAGGCTCTCTTACTAACCAGGATTTTTAATAACCAGACTGTTCTGACTGCAGGTCGTGTGGTGAGTTATTACCTTGACTGAGTCTCTGTCTGATGAGTCCAGAGGTTGGAGATCAGGAGACAAAAAAAAGGAAAATTAAGAAAATTCTTCTGTGATTGTAAAAATAATTAGTATGTATGTATAATAAGTATTTTAGTTTTTACATTGATATTTTATAATTTATATGGTATTGGTCAACTTTACATTAAAATTTTGAAATACTACATACGGTGAGACAACAGTGCAAATGAGTACAAATGGACAAACAAAACAATTGAAACCAGAGATTCAAAATATTCTCAGGAGCTAAATTATTCATTATTGGAATTCAGTTGCAGGGCCCGATATTGGGACTTTATGGGCTAGTGGTGGCCCCTGGACCACAGATTGAGATCCCTAGCACTGAAGTTATGAAACATGTAAAAATGTTCATATTCTTGCTTCTGTGTATTGTATGATGTTTGACACCCAATAAAAAAATCACTTAAATCTCCAGTAATTCTTTTGAGGTTTTTATAATGTATTTCCTTATGAGGAAATTTCTGCACAGAGAAACGTTTGGATAATGTTTCCTAAACAGGAAATAAACCAGACTGGCAGAGGAGTCTACCTCTGGGGTGTTCGCTGCTGTTATCATGGTGTTTCCTCTCCTCCTTGAGTGGCAGCTGGTGACTCAGGGCGGAGGACAGAGCCAACAGGCTGGCAGTGCTGGCTCCTGGGGGCAGAGGAGGCTGCAGGCCAGCTGGGTGAGGCGTGAGCGGGACGGGGATGGCGTGGCCGTGGGTGAGGTGCTGGGCCTGGAGCTGTTGCTGCTGAAAAGACGCAGCAGACACACTGAGCGGCGGTACATTCAGGGTTGGCAGAGGACAAACAAACAGCATGGGTGAGGGGCCAAAGGGTGAGCAACAAGAGGGAGGAAGAAAACAAAAGCAAGAGGAGGCAGCGAAAAAACAACAACAACAACGACTTCCTGACCATGTACCGTCTGCAAGTGGATTTGAAGGAAAAGTGCTCGGACATTAACCTAGAAATAAACCAGGGAAACCCTTAATCATGTTTATTTTTTAATGTAATAATGTTTATTTAATTCTCTTTCTTTGTGACATACTTACAGTAGGAGGCAGTATTGCAAATCAGAGAGTATGGAGATGTGGTTTCATCAAAGAAGAAAAGAAGATAATCTGCTGGTTTGAGTCTCAAAAGAAAATGACTTTTAAATTAAAAAAAAATCTGATTTAAATCCATGTTGTTTTCTTATTTTATCAGTTTCGAGTGATCTTGAAAAATTGCCCAGTGACACAGAGATTAGATGACAGACCAACGATATTCAGGGACCAGATCTGTTCTTATTTCCTAGATGATTTGGCTTTGTGTTTACAGAGTTATGAACTGCAGAAGGCAGAACTTTAAAATTTTAAGGCCAGCAGAAGATGTTGTTTCACCAAAGTCTGTAGAGATTAATCGTCCATAACAATAACAGGTTGAAAAAGTAAAAATACAATCCGAATTGTAGAAAAACAGATGGTAGAGCAAAGAAAGAGTCATGGAAAAACTAAACCACCTTCATGCTTTCTTCAATTTCTGGTTCATTTGAATGCCTTGTTTCACTAAAGGTGCATTTGTTCAGACAACTGTAATGATCACAAGATTTTTTTTAGCGTTTTCTTAATATCACTTTAGTTCTTACACCAATATCTTTGACATTGTACTGACAAAAGTGCTTGGAGGCATTCACTGTTCCTGGTCATTGTAATTCTTCAGGTAATAGACCTTTAGTGGTACCAGGCATGAAGATGAACAAGTAAACCAATCCATGCCAATACCATGAAACAACTTCTGGTCCACCCTACATGCCAATAGGTTCTTAGTGGTCTATAGGCTGTAGGGTGACAATGTGAAGGTGCTGAGTTAAGTAGAGTGTGAAATTAAGTTGTTTGCTATTAGCAAGCAAGCTGAAAATGTATGTTTTTTGTAATAAAAAACATCCCGAAAAAGTCCTTTTATTTCTGTTCTTTTTCTAGAACTGCATCAGTCAGACTAAATCTGCTCCATTCCAGGCAGGTCAAAGAGCAGCAGGTGGCTCTGGAGCCACAGGTTGGACACCCCTGGGTTAGGGAATGCATTATGTCGAGGTGAAATGCTCACAAAGCACCAGTGTGTGTGTGTGTGTGTGTGAATGTGTGTGTGGAGGAAACTCACTCCTATGACTGCGTTCAGTTCAGCCATGGTGACCTGCTTGGCCCTCTCCACCGCCTGCACCACCTGCTGCTGGTGCTGCGGGACACAGAGAGGCAGGAATAATTCAGGGCAGCTGAGAAATCGGACATTTGCTGAATATAGATTGTCTGTGGACAAACTGGAAGCATCTGGAAGACGCCATTGTAACGTCTCAGTTCTTCTGTGGAAGGATAATAATAATAATAAAAAACAAACATCTCGTTGAATCACCGCCCACCAAACATCTGCGATTTCTTTTTCCCACCTGCTTCTTTCCTCTTATATCAAACAGTTAAGTGGCAGTTATCACATGGAGGCTGTTTCACAGGCTGATATAACACTTTACAATCAGAGCAGAGCTGCATTCTTCATCCCATTAAACCAGCCACACGGGCACAAACTGTTTATTAGACTTTATTTGTGTTTTTTTAACAATGTTTTAAATCCTGGTATTTCATCAGCCACTGCTGTCTACTTCTTCTACTCCTTTCAGCCTTTCCCTTCGTCTTCTACTCTCCATCTTCCATCCACTTACTCTGACTCCAACCACCTCCACGTCCTCCCTCACTACATCCATCAATCTCCTCTTTGTCTCCTAACTGGTAGCGCCATCTCTAGGATCATTCTTCTGTATAGATTTTTTTCCAGACAGACACCGTAGGTAGTAATGCTCAAGTAACAAGTGGATACAAATCTATTCTTTGTGTAACAATGTTACTCTGGTGGTTATTTTTGCAGTGTGGGCCAAATTGGGCAATTTAATGGGCCATATTTGGCCCGAGGGCCTTATGTTTGTTATGAATGTAGAGTCTTGAAAGTTTCCTGAAAAAAAATTAAAACATTTAGATGTTTAATAAATAGACAATAACCATTTTTGACTGGGTTTGGAACTTATACTCAGGTGGAACCATATATATTATTTTATGTATTTATTTTCACACTGACAGCTGCAAGAGGGCGCTGGTGCGACTTACACTTCAGAACAACTTTTAAAAGTTTTTTTTCTCTTTCTGTACTATGCAGTTTTTGGACCCAAAGTACATTTTTGTCAGGAAAAATATAGTAATCAAAACAAATCGTCATCCTTTAAAATATAAAGACAGGAAGTAGAGGAATATGTTTCATGTTCTATGAGTAATTCAAATGATGGAATTAGAATATGTGAAAATGACTTGAGAAGCAGGAATCCCTCACAGCCGTGGAAACACAGACAACATGTCCTTAATAATTTGGCGGATTTGCGTCTAACGCCCCGACTGGCTAAACGAGGCTCAATGAATCAAAAGAGTTGAGTGGTTGAAGCCAACGCAGCCTCGTCTCCGTCTTCAGGGCTGTGGAGCAGTAACACTGTCTAATGCCATTATTCCTAATCCACTCTAAGACCTCCTAATCCATGGCTAATCAGGAGGAGAGCTTTCCACACTTACTCTTTCCTGCTGTTCCCACCCTGTCACACACACGCACACACACACACACACACACACACACACACACACACAGTTTTTTTGTGAGTCTTCCTTACCATCTCACCATAACCTGGAGTATAGCCCTATCTTAATCCCTCCCTTAATCCAAATCTTAGGCCCTCGCTGAATCTTGAACCCCAGAATTTTCTCTTACACGAAAGAGACCAGAATGTCTCCACAAGGACAAGGACAACAGTACGACTTTACTAGTTCTTCTTCTTCTGTCATTGAATGAATATAGATGTTTTGTAAATACTAAGTCATCCTAATGAATAGGAAAAAAAATAATATTTTTTTTATCAACAATCTATTACAACCACTACAGTACTAATACTAGTTAGTACTTCTAATTGAATTGAGTATAAAGTATATTGAAGAATGTGTTGACTGAGTATTTTTCAGGTTAAATATGTCTTGGCCAACTAGCTCTATCATGCTTGCACACACAACATACAGTAAATCATTTACACCATGTATCAAACCAAAGGCCCGTGGGCCATATTTGGTCCACTAATGACGATATTCTGGACCATGAGACACACATTAATCAACAGTATGTCTTTTAGTAATACATACTGGTCTTCAATGTATTGGTATAGTGTGTGTATGAAATATTACTGGCTAAGAGACATGATTATTAAGATATTTCAGACCCTGGGCTGGAATTATCTAATCAGCCTTATGGTCCAACTTTAGGTGAATCTCGTATACAGTTATAACCCAAAGTTTCTTGGATATTTTCTGAAGTTATTTCTCCTTGAGGACATAAATGTTTTTACAACTGCCCTCCACCCCTAAACCTTTATCCCTTTTAATTCAAATATAATTGTGAACATGACAACAATAAATATTTGTATCTGTTGCTGCCACCTAGTGACGGGAGGCATTAGCGGTACACTAAAGTACTACCAAACTACAACATTAGAGCCACACTGTAGTGACTACATGCTTACCTTTCACTTTATTGCTTTCACACTTAATAATACAACACAGTGAATCTGCCTATTCCGACCAGGAAGGATTATCCCAGGATAATCTCTTTCTTTTCGTCTTTTCATCCCCTACAGTTTTGCACCACACATACCTTCTGCCTCCAATCTCCACTCCTTCACCCACTGTTTGACCCAATGTGAGGTTTGTGTCTTACCTCTTGTGAAAGGAAGGGAATGACTTGGGCACAGATTGCGTTCAAACGTTTGACGATCTCCGCCTGCAAGACAAAGAAGTGGGATAAATAATTGTTGATATCCAGTCGTCAAAAGACCACACCCACACACTGCACAAAATCCCGTCCAAATCTTGTTTTTTGTAGTGTTTCCAAGAAAAAAATCTTAATTTCAAACAACCAACTCCTTGGCTAACCATAATTTGACATTAAGTTGCTTAAAGTCAGTCAAAAACAAATATATATTTACTCAAAAAAGACCTACTGAAAAATATTGAAATAAAAAATATATAAAAGTAGAATATTCATACATGTGGTTTATAGAAACTGAGAGAAACTGGATTATGTCACTAAAAGCAGATAATCTCAGACTGATACTGATGACATCACAGCTTCGTGGTGACAAAAAACAAAAAACAATTTCTTCACTATGCTAAACAGAAGTGGTTTGGACTCTTGCCTTACACCAAGAAGGCTCAGAGTTCAAGAGCTGGTAATAAATTTGTGGGTGTTTCCTGCATGGTTTGTGGGGAGGAGGCCCACAAAGGATCAGAGTAAAAGTAGCATAGATTTATATCAGAGGAAGGCAAATCCAAGCCCCGCCCTGACCATAATGACTTGGGGAAGAACCCAACTTCTTCTGC
The DNA here is from genome assembly GCA_016785265.1 of Paraplagusia blochii. Lineage (NCBI taxonomy): Eukaryota > Metazoa > Chordata > Actinopteri > Pleuronectiformes > Cynoglossidae > Paraplagusia > Paraplagusia blochii. The sequence continues at coordinate 58,914 of JAFBJS010012429.1, forward strand.
CCCCCTCAGGAGCAGTGATTAGTGCAGCACTCAGTCCAGGTGTGTCCAGTATACTGGACTGGAGGGCATTATGGGGTGTCTGTGGTAAATACAAGGAGTCGTTCCATTAGTGGATTAAAGAATGAAAAAAATGTCAAAGAGGGAAACATTAACGGTTCTCTATAGGTTGACCACAGGTGTGAATATTGTTTTATTATTTCCTTTTTTTATGTGTCCTGCTGATGGACCAACAACCAAGATGGACCTGGACCTTGGTCAATGTGTAGAAGAAGAATGGATGAATTGATGAAATTAATGACCAATATGTTTGATGAGAGCGAAGCGTTGTTCCATCAGTAAAACCAACAACTTACACATATTATATAATCCTGCTAATCTCTAAGTTTGTTTTGGGGTCAATAAAGTTTTCAACCATCCGTCCGTCCATCTATCTATCTATCTATCTATCTCACCCCTTCCTATGTACCAACCTAAGTACCTATCAATCTATCTTCATGTTTCTGTCGGTCTGTCTAAAATGCAATGGAGAAAAGAAAAAAAATATGTAACTGAAGACAGGACGTTTTTGACGTAGCAAGTTTATTTTTAAAAAAGACTACCAACCTACCTACCTATCTATCTATCTATCTATCTATCTATCTATCTATCTACCTACCTATCTTTCTATGCCCTATGTACCTAACTATCTACCTACCTACAAATCTACCTACCCCATCAACCTAACCCTCACCTACCTATTTGTCTAACCCTATCTTTCTTCCTACCTACCTACCAATCTCTCTACACCCTATCTACCTAACCATCTATCTATCTATCTACCTACCTACCTATCTATCTATCTATCTATCTACCTATCTATCTACCTATCTACCTACAGTACCTACCTATCTATCTAATATCAGGCGTTCACATTGTTGATATCAGACCTCTCTACCTTCAACAACTACATTTGTCCAATAATATCATTGCTTTTTTAACTAATTCCTGGTATTTAGACGACTTGGCCATGGGACAATGAAAGGACCATCGTTCAGCGTAAATCACTGAAGCTCCAGTCGGTCTGGGAGGTTAATTTACGACTGCATTTCCCGAACATTCATCAGCATCCGTGTACTGGATGAATAATAAATATAAACCCCGGGCTTATGAATTATGGGAGAGGTTCTGTCACAGCTTATCAGGAGTATGTTTGATGTATGTAACCTGTGCTGAGGTGAACTTTGTTCTGCTATCAGTGCTAACAGAAAGCCCCAGAGGCCACCAGAGTAAACCCAGCCATACAAACCTGTCAGAGTGAAGCTCAGGCTACAGCGTGGCAGGTGTGTGGTGCGAGCACAAACATAAAAGCGTGAGCACACTCTCCCTCAACGCACACATCCACAGCCTCCTCTGTATGCATCAGATGTTTTTACCCAACCCAAGGGTTGGCTTTAAAGATTATACAGCACTCTCTCTCCCAACATCAGTCAGGAATTTTTTTTTTAAAACAGGAAATTGCCTGATCCACTGTCCCAGAGGGAGTGTGCTGGCAGTGCTGCACAAACACACAGACGGAGACAGAGAGAGCGAGAGACAGAGGAGGACAAACCTCCTCGCCATTTCAACCGTCACACAAACCGAGGCACCTGAAAGTAAATTAATTATTCATTTTTCTCTAACTGTCTGCGAACGCAGCGCCGTTTGCACTTCACAAGGAAACAATAGTTATCAGAGATAATGGAGACTAAGAGCAGGTATCCAGGATGGTGGAGAGCGGTGAAGGTGAAGATGAAGATGAAGCGAGGAGTCGAGGAAGTGAAGAAGGCGGACGAGTTTGAATATGTGCACTCAGCCGAGAAAAGCAATAGTCAGACAACAAAAGAGGTGAGGAAGAGGATGCAGGCAGGGTGAAGTAAGTGGGTGGGGGTGAGTGTCAGGAGTGATGTCTGACAAACAAACAGCATCTGCAGCTCATACTTGTAGCTACGCTCTATGTGGCCGAGGCGTGACTGCTGTCAGAGAAACACTTCAGGTGTTCCTGTTCAAAGACTCTGACAGAGGAACTGAATAAAGACCCTCAGCATAAAAACATACAGTCAGGGTAAAAAAAAAATGATTGGACCGTCCTTGTTTTCTTCAATTTCTCATCCTTTTAATGACTGGTACCACTATAGTACATATAATACATGAAGAATACAATGAACAGGAAAATGTGGAATTTCTCACAGCACTGTTCCTGTGCCATGAAACATGTCTAGAAATCAACTCTAAAATCAAACCTTTAGTGGAACAAGGAATTAAAACGAACAAGAAATTGAAGAAAACAGCAGGATGTCCTAATCATTTTTTCTACGTGTGTTTATATATATTCCAGTAATTCCATTACTAGAGCTTTCAGCTTTCCAGGACAGTTGTGAGACCAACCAGGATGGTTTGGAGACACTGATAATAGGCAGAAGACAGAGCCGGAGGTGAAGGTGTTAAAGATGCTGAGATTCTCTTTAGGAGAGACAAGGATGGACAGGATCAGGAATGAAGTGATTAGAGGGACAACACAGACAGGAAGGTTTGGAGAAAAGGCTGGAGA
>JAFBJS010012429.1:61504-96065 GCA_016785265.1 Paraplagusia blochii
GGATACATTGGTAGAAGAATGATCCTAGAGATGGAGCTACCAGGTAGGAGACAAAGAGGAGATTGATGGATGCAGTGAGGGAGGACATGGAAGTAGTTGGAGTTAGAGGAGAAGATACAGAGGACAGGGGGAGATGGAAATTGTTGACTTGCTGTGGCAACATCTGAAAAAGGGACAATCCGACAGGAGCAGAAGAAGAAGTGATGCCATTACTGTTGTTAGAAATGGATGGATGGAATTTTTCTTTTTACCATTTTTTTTCTACCATTGCAACTGACTTGGCTGTGAATTATTAACCATTAATTGTGATTAATTAAGATCCAACCCTGTAATTTTTCACAATCACTCATGATTAATTCTGATTGACCAATATACAAATGCCGAAAGATCTGGCCTGAAATAACCAATCAGCTGACACATGCTGGGAGCTACAGTTTCACTACTAAAAAAACATCTCGTCTTTTTATATATTTTCTTATTTCATTGCAGACAGACACACAGACAGATAGATAATTTATCTGTCGATCACTAATTAATAATTCATTAATTTCACTAATTAATTGTTGTGGATAATGGATTCATTTGAACAGGGCAGGTTTTTTATTGTGATATTCGCAGGAGTGCAGTTCAGATTTTAACATAAAACACTGACATTTTAACCTCATTTAGTGTCTGTTGATGAAACACCTGCTGTGCACACAGGGCACACACACACACACACACACACACACACACACACACACACCCTTTCAGCCACGGTGGACCAGTGAAAATCAGCCGTGAAGCAGAATTAGCGTCGGTGCATCCAAGGAAAGGAAGAACAAGCTGTGAACTTCAGAGCTGCAGACTCAGAATCAGACTTCCCTTAAAAAAACCCCGACCGTGGCTATGAAGAGGTGAGTGAGTACGAACAGAGTAAATTCATGTTCAAGGAGACAGTGATAGGATAGCAGACAGATGGAGAGGAGAGGTTCATGTTGTCACATCCACTCAGACATAAGAGGAGCTGCCAGGCAACAGCACATTTGATCATCACTTAATTTCCAGGTCATTTTAAAAAAAGAGGAATCCAAATTTTCTGCCTGTCGACGCAGGAAAAAAAACTTCAGCAGCACAAGGTTCAGTAAATTCTGTAAAAAAAAATGCAGTTGCATTTAAAGGCATCTGGTTTCCCTTCTGAGAGGATTCTTCAGTTCTAGAACTAAACCTGGTGCATGATGATGCTTTTGGGTTCCAATAAGACAGTGAAGCTCCTGAACCGGCTCAAAGCAAAAATATCGTTCCTAGATCATTTTAGGAGACTTTTATTTTGGGCTACATAAAATTTGTAAAGAACCAAATACAACAGCTTTTAACTATTTTTTTTATATAAGCGTTTCTGTTCCGGAACTAAAAAAAATACATTTCTGGTTCAATTCTGTTCCAAGAAAAATGCCAAATGTTTCTGGTTTTCGTTCCTTGAACTGGTTTGAAGCCCTGTTGAGAATCTACATGTTCAATAACAAAAAAAAACAATGCAAATCAATATTGATCATAAGTCTGGACCTGGACTTGTTCTCTAGTTAAAGAATTATCCTAGATGGCGCTATAAAAACTACTAAAATACATGTAAACAAAGATTCTTCTGGCCTCTTGGGGCTCCAAGAAAGATATCACTGGGGCCCCTTCCCTTTTAGTGCACACAGCAAAAAAATAAAAAAATTGTCTGATGCCCCCTAGTGGCTGGGTGCTCAGAGCCAAATGTGACAGCTAGTGGTTTCCAACCTGAAGCCTTGCACACCCTCTTCCTTAACCGTTAACACTAAGAATGTTGTGAATTTAAATCAGTGCGTTTTTCTGCCACGAAACCGACTTCCCGAGGAATGGTTTCTGACCCCTCAATGGTCTCAGTGGTCAAACACACCTGACAAAACGTGAGACAACCCTGAATGTCTGGTCGATTTATTTTGAAAGGTTGACCCCGAGGTGTTGGTACTGAGATAAAAACAAAAGTCCTGCAGGAGCGTAGGAAATAGAGATGCCTGGCCTCCAGTCAACACAACCAATTCCAGGTGACATTTTACATCCATGACAAACAATCGTGACTGTCGGCCAGAGTTTGCTGCTGTCGGCCTGTTTGGCAAACACACCAAAGACACCGGAGTGCAAAGGCAGAACTCTCAGGAGTCCTTCCTCAAAAAAAATAAAAAATAAAATGTCCTTTTGTTGATGCCAAACTGCAGACTCTAAATGTCCAGAGAACGGATCTTAACGCCGACCTGGACCTGTCGCTGTTTGGACAGTGGGAAATAATAAGAAATGACCGTCCGCAGGTTCCTCTGAGGTGAAGAACTAACATTAACACTGGGTCCATAGAGGAAACAATGACCGCAAATGGCACAGCGCCTCCTTATGGTGAAATATTCAGTGTTAGATTTGGTCCCTTGGACACTTTACATATGTTTTCTTATGTCTCTCATATTGGGTAAAACAAGGTTCCTGCTCTTTCTTTGTGGTTTGCAAGGAAAGTTAACAGGTTCTGTATCAAATCTCTACTGAACTAATACTGTTCAATGATTCTCAATTGGTGGAATGCAACCCACTTTTGGTACACAGACCAGTTCAGTGGCCCTTTCTGGACCATAAAAATGTAAAAAAAATATATAATATATATATACTGTATATAGTTTTTTTAATTGTCAGAACAAGTAACTGAAAAAACCATAGGACTCCAGTTACTTCAGTGTTACTAAATGTTATTTCACAATCATAAATCTAACAAGTTAAACTTTTTCTTAGGTCACAGCCCCACTGTAAAAAAAGCAATTATTTCAAAGGAGCAGTGAGGATTAATAAAAAGCAACTAAATATACTGTAAACTACTAGAAATAATTTGGAAATAAAATAATCTTCTGAAAATCTAAGTTTTTCAAATTGTGCTTTGGTAATTTGGTAAGCATGAGTTTAAAGAAAAAGCAATAATTGAATTGTTCCATTCCTGGCCCTTCTCCATTGAGGTTCCTCCAAGATTCAACATGAGGGACTGGGTTCATTCTTCTCTCTCAGTATAAACACTAAGGTGGTCAGTGGTTCTAAACAATGACGGACCGACAGACTGGCCTTACTGAACCCTTTTTTTGTGTTTTTCTTGCAGCAGCAGTTAGCTTTTGCCTTCAAAATGGCTGCCTGCAACTGTGGAAGAAACAGAGGAACACCTTTGAAACGGTCTCCCATCGACTCCCGACAGCAGAGGAATTAGATCAGACTCCAGCCGCCGAGTCAGATCGGGTCAGACGGGAGATCAAATGTCCAGCTCCCCCGTGGAGCTTTGTAAGCACCACATCAGCACCACTTTTCACCAGCGGCTAATACACCTAATGGACCCCACCTTGTAACCTTCGTATTCCCTCATGACAGTTGTATGTGTGTGGGGGAGTGCAGGGAGGCAGGGAGGGAGGAGGGCAGGGGAGGTGAGGCAGACAGACAGAGAGAGAGAGAGAGAGAGATGATGGGAGAAGTGGCAGGACATGGACAAAAGAGAAAGGTGGACAAGAAAGGAACGGAAGGAAATCCTTCAGGTTACTGTCAGGAATGAGTACCAAAGACACCTGTTACTGAATGAATACTGTAATAGTACTGGGGTGACATACTTGGGATTCGGGAATGTATTAGAGAAATTTAAAGCCCAGAAGATCTATTCACAAACTTTCTGGACGATAAGACGCACGTGAAAAAATATAAATTTGGTTCAACAAGATCTCGGTCTGGTTGATGAAACACCAAATAGTTGAGACTGAAATCTAAATCCCTCCAACTGTTAAACTTAGACACTGAAGATGAGGATGAAGAAAACTAAAAATGTCAGTGTATTGATTTGTAATTGTAACTGACTATTTTGGGAACTTTTGCTGCAAGAAAACACGCTTTACGTTCTCTACTGCCCCCTGCTGGGTTGGTCTTTGCATTTCACGGTCATTTTTTTGTTCCAATACCACATTGATCTGAATTATGTCGTTCCCAGCCTGTTCCTATTAATAAAAGGACAGCAACCATACACACTAAAATAAACTATCGATCCCTAATTAGCTGGAGTGAAATGATCGCTCCGATCCCTCTGGGCTCAGTGTCATTCCCTCAATATCAGAATGTCTTTTCAACTTCCTCCTTTCACCACGCTCTCCTTCCTCCTCCTCGCCCTTCTCTGATGCTTTATTCCTCTCTCGGCCTCGCTAATTTGCAATTGATTATCTGTCCTCTGGCAGTTCAGTCCTGTGCTCCTCACCAGCCCTGCCTCCCTGCCGCCCCACTGCTCCCCCCTCCTCCACGCCCGTCCTCTCCTCCGTCTACGAGTCAATTTCTCTTTAACGAGCGTTGGTACATTTCATTCCCCCGGCACCAGAGCTCTTCTGTGTAAATAAAACAGAGAGCAGAGCCAGAAATCAATGGGCCTAATACCCTCAGAAAATGCTAAACAAGCAATATTAGCAATTCCCTTGGTTATACACACCAACTGCCTTAAAGCCACCCCTCCACCCACCACCACCCACCACCCTCGCCTCCCTCCACAGTCCAGGCTCAGCATGCACTCAATATATGGCATTTAAAAGCTAAACCAGCTATATAGTATATTGCAGAAATCTCTAACTCACTTCTGCCCAGTCCAGAAGAAAATCTTGGGAGATCCACAAATAGATTCTTCCAAGTGCAAACGGCGTCACTTTTGCAATACATTTTTATGGGTTTTATTGCTACAGATATCAACGACACGAGTTACAGATTCCAGGTTGAGATATCTATCTATCAGTTTCACGTCCAACTTAATTTAAGGAGATCTTAAATTCTGCTCAATTGAAACTCTCCATATGCATATGCTAAAATATGATTTGACTTGGCACAACAAAGTTCTAGTCTAATCATGGATTTTGATTCATTATTACAAATTGAAGAAAATGAAGAAATTGGAGAAAATGCAGATATCTCACTGAATGCAGCCTTTGCATCTTTTCCGTGACTGGAAACATATTTTCAGTGATGGATGGATGGATATCTCAGACGACAAATCCAAAATGAAACTACGCCGATGTTAATTTCACATCAGTCAAACTTAGAGTTTCAGTGTTACAACAGCTCATCAAACTCTATAAGGCAGACAGACAGACAGACAGACAGACAGACAGTCGAGAGAAAACACAGACATAAACAAAAGATATGCACATCACCTTCATTCCTGATAAAACAATCTGTTTTTTCACACATACGCAGAGAGAGAGAGACAGAAAGGGAGAGACAGAAAGGGAGAGACAGACAGCACACCCAGGCTGCTGGCAAACATCACAGATTCACTCTCCAAAACTGCTTCCTGACAGAAATTTGTGGGCACCTCACCGAGCAGCCGTCCACATTTTATCTCTTTTCATTTTCTGCTGCTCTCCCTCCATAAACAAACACACACACACACACACACGGTGTGCAGCCTGAACAGCAGAATTTATAGCAGACACCCCATATTTCAAACCAGTCTGATTGGAGCGGCGCTGAAAAGCTACAAACACACACGTGGAATCCAACCACACACCAACAACAAAGACCCGGAGCCTGGAGGGCAACGCTGACAACATTGTACCAGTTTACACAGTAATTCATGTATATATGCATACAAACACTGGGCCCCCAAAAAAACTACATCAACATCAGAGAGTACACGGGGGAAACACACATGTAGGCTGGTTTACACACCGCAGAAAAAAAAAACAAACCACAAAACAAAGACGAGGCATTCATCACATCCTCTAACACACACACACACACACACAAACACACGCCATTTGTCAGGAAATGAGTGTGTAGCTGCTTAGCTGTGGCCCATTAAGCCCGGCAGCTGACGTGTGTTTAACACAGACATTTATGCTAATGAGGCGAGCTGGTTAAAGGAGGAAGCGGTAACGTAAAGGGTCGTTAAAAACCCCATTCTCTTTTTTCTCTGCTCTCCCAGTTATTACGGGTATTTAAATGCAGTGTCACCATTTATAGGAAGGAAGTTAAGGTGATGTAGTAAAAATTCTAGATGAAAAAGTACAAAGAGATTCTGTTCATTATCAGAATTAAATTTTTGGGATTAACTGATAAAGTGGTAAATCTGGGATCGCGCTGGTAAAAGAAAAAAGTTGCCTGTTTTTTTGGTGCACAAATATGTCTTTAATTATCATTATTGTTCGTTTGTCAGGACTTGGCTTGTTTGCTAACAGCAAACAACAAAAAAAAGGGTGAAGTCCTGAAGATATTTTTATACGTTTTCCTCTGAGCGGGAGGAGTAGATGTATATAATTGTCGAAAAATTTTACACGGCACACATATCCGTTCAAAACGTGTCTACATGTCCAGGACAAACCTACATCATCCAGTGGACCCCAGTCAAACTCTTCTTGAATTAGTGATTGAATATCTAAGAACACATCTATCAATGGACTGAAAGACAGAGAGACAGACAGACATATGTCCTACCTGTTTGTGCATCTCGATGTTGAGTCCATACGACATCTCGTAATACTGAAAAACAAATATTACTGTAGTTTAATTCTTTTATGTGGGCCATTATATCTAGGTAAAAATGTAGTGAAACCAACACTGACAATAGCGTTGGTATCATGACCAGTCATGCAAGAAGTTAGCAAGGACGGGACATATTTGGGGAAACCCAAACTCAAGAAGTATCGGTATCGAGACTCTGTATCAGTGACTCTTCTTATTCTCCTTCGGTCTTATCCCTTTTTCAGGGGTTTCCACAGATACAAATCCTTTACCATCTCCCCTGTCCTCTCCATCTTCTACTCTGACTCCAACTACCTCCATGTCCTTCCTCACTGCATCCATCAACCTCTCCTACCTGTTAGCTCCATCTCTAGTATCATTCTTCTACCAATGTATCCACTGTCCCTCCTCTGTAGTCAGTATCAGTGCACAAATCAGAACATCCTTATATGAGTTCATGAAAAAATAGTCCTGGGACAAACAGAAAATTAGTTCTTTGTTCAACAATTTCTGCAAATGTCAGTGATGTCAAACTCATTTTCACCCAGGGTTGGATCTGCACCTCATAGCCGTAGAGATGTGAGTTCTCCAAAATGTGTGAATGAATGTTTCAGATTGTTAAATAAGTAAGTAAATAAACCCAGACGACAAACACGGATTCACTCAGTTCAGATCTACAGTCTGTGAAGTCGATCTCTGCTCTTGGATCCCTCATCACTGTGAAATGCATCATGTGGTGGTATTTTTTTTTTGGTAATTTGCACAATAGAATAGTTTTAATATTAATTTAACCCTTTTTAAACCTCTGTCGGCCACACAGAAATCACTTAATGAACCACTACGGGCCCACGGGCCTTAGGTTTGGTACAGTACATAGACAGTAGTCTGTAAATAAATTCAATCTCCTTTTTTTAAACCAGCATTAAGGATAGTAAATTAGAATTATTATTACAGCAAAGTCATGACAGCCGTCCTGAAAGATACTCACCATGACGTAGTGTCTCTGCATTTCTGTTTTCTCACTCGCCAGTTTTTCACACTCCAACTTCAAACTGAGCAAAAAGAAACAGTAAACAACTTTAAACCTCTGAAAACACAAAAAAGATGAGATGAAAAGATGGATGAACGTATGTTGATGAAAGAAGTCGTTACTCAAATGTACACAGTGTTTTGGGTGGAGGCGTAGGAATCATAAAACCCAGTTCCATCCCATTTTGTTAAAAGAGCCGCCTGGATGGCAGACACAGACACTAACTCAGCAGGTACAGTAATTAATGGATCAATGGACGCCTACGCAAACCTCATCACATATTCTTACAGTGTGAGTGGGAAACTGCAAACTGCACCATCAACAGAAAAGCCACCATATAATGAGGATCCTTTTTACAACTGTGGTTACACAAACGCTTGACTCCTCCGGAGCCAGGCGGATGTTTTCAAACCCCAGACCTGCTGCCGTGCGTTCGTGCGAGGCATTTCTGAGGTTGGCAAGTCAAAGGCCAGGGAAGAAATGTATTATGTTGTATATAGTTAGGTCACATTAAATATATGTGAGTATTTAAGGGTCTCTATTCCAGATATGATTCCAGATTGAAAAAAACATTTATCTGATATTTAGTTTTATCTCTTTGTTTTGAGGGAAGCATTTAATAAACAATTTTAAAAATGAATACCATATCATCTTAAGAAGCACAAATCAACATGACACTTATTTTATCCTAAACATTAATGGGTATTGCTCTCATTTCTGAAAATTATTTGATCTGCTGTTCTTCTGTTGGACTAATGCTTCTAAAAAGGAAAACCGTGATAGAAAATGGTAATAAAGGCAATTTATTGGAACGTTATTGTTCAGTCACCGAATATTCCAACATAGAGTGTACAGTATCTTATTATTACTTTAAAATATCTGTAAAATTGTTTTCTTTTATAAAACCACAGATTCTATTTTGCCCTACAGTACAAGAATGAAGTACAATTTATCACCTTAATGTTTACAACATGTTAACAACATAGGTTATTTAATGACTAGACTATTACTTTAGTCGTAAATATCAAATTTAAGTAAAAAATATTAAATGGTTTAGATTTATATTTAATTTTATTTAGAATTTTTTTTTCAGTTATTACAGGTTTTTTTTTACTGTAACAAACCAAAGTTCACACCCAAATTCACACCTCTGGTCAATTTTTCCTTCATGTTTTGGACTGGTATTGGACACTATGGGAACCAAGGAACATGTGAAGAAGAGTCTGAGAGCAGCTAGAATCAAACAAGTGTCTTTAAGACATTGGCTCACTGTAAGGCAAGAGATCGAACCACTTCAATCTAAAAAAAAAAACAAATAAAAATACTTCCAAATAATTATTGAATTTTTAACCAAGGCTTGATTACAGACCACGTGACTTATATACATACTTTTTAATAAAGTTGCCATTTGTACCATTTTCTAATCAGGAACTACGAGTGAACTCGACTTCCACACCGTCCCACCCGGAGCCTCACCTGTGATACTGGGCCTGCAGAAACTGAAACTCCTCCTTGATCCGGTCGCAGGACTCGGTGACGGTGAACTTGAACGGCTGCCCTGGTTGGTGCGGGACCTCAACGGGAACCAGACAGCGTGCGAAGGAAGAGAGGAAGAGGAAGAGAGGAAGAGGAAGAGGAGAGTCACCCAAGTGTCACCGCGCACACACTCACACAGATGGAGACGACAATAGGTCTCTGTGACTCAGACCGTCCCGGACACACACACACACACACACACACACACACAGCTGCAGCGCGGCGACAAAGAGCGCGTTTGTCTGTCTGTCTGTTTGCCTGCGCGCAATGGCACCAAACCAGACCCTGAACCGATTACGCACCAGGACGCGCCGCTGCTGATTCGCTCTCCCCGGACTCACTCCCTGTTCTGGGCGCCTGTGCCGCGAGCTTACCTGGTGGCGAGCCGCCGGGTACATCTTGCTCAGGTCTCGAATCATTGAAAATGTCGCGTAAAGTTCATCCACATGAAAAACCAAGCGCGTGGGCGCAGAGATACACGCCGTTCCCCGTGCGTAAAAGCTCAGTCAGTGGCCGGTGCGTGGGATCGGGGCGGGTTCCCAGATCGGCAGAAACATGGTGATAATTGTTGGTTTATATATTTCAATAGTCCGTTCAGTGGGTTGGAGTTGGTGTCACTTCGCTCCGGAAACGTCCTGCGCTTCTACGGTTGCGCACGGATCCGTCCGCTCGTCTGTGGATCTCCGGTCAGAGCTTTCACTTGTACGGCATCCTGGAGCTCCTCGTCGGTGACTGACGTTCTCCACTCAGCCTCGGCGTCACGCTTGTATCGCTTGATTTCCTGCGGTCTCCGGGAATGTTGACATCCTCCGTGACACAGCACCTCGGCGGACTCACACGGTCTGCTCCGAGGAAGACAAATTTAGACGCGGCCAGTCATGGGAGCGCAATTACATATCCACAGCAATTACGGGGGTCAGCGCCGTGACGTCGGGACGTGTAGTTTAATTCCTATTAGTCGATAATTAGCACTACAGATGTGCGTCTGCTGGAAAGGACTACAACCTCCCTGCTCCTCCGCGAAGCCCGGCGAAGCCAATGGTGTGGGCCGTGAGGGAGGAGCGGCGATTAAAGGCCACCAATTAGGACAGGAAGGCTCCATCACGGGCTCCACCCTCCTGCCCTTCATCCCGCATCCTGTCCAATCACCTCCAACAGTTGGCCGCGGATGCAGACTCCCCACGTGGGGGCCCGCTCTGCTGTGAGAAGATGTCACCGGGATGGATGTGAAACTTATCTGTTGAATGATGTGTTGTTGTGAGGGAGACCTCCAGGCTGAGGTGAACATATGGAGCCTTTATGATCTCACGTTCCTAATGATTTTTAAAAATGTATATTTTCAACTGAATTGTCCAAGGTCGCATATGGTGGAGCAGTGGTTAATGATTTCACTGTACAGTAAGAAGGTCACCTGTTTGATTCCCAGTGGTAAATAATTGTCCAGTTGGGTGTTTGCACTTCTTTATTAAGAAAAACATGCAATATTTGGTTGATTAAGGAAGCAGTGGTGGATTGGTGGTTAAGGAAGTGGACTTGGGTCCGCAGGGTTTCAGGTTTGAGTCCAAGAGATGCCATGTTACCATTGATGGGTTGATGGGTTAATGCAGAAATCACATTTTGTCGCGTGCAGTGGTGTGGATCACAATGTCAAAATGACAAGGAGTGTGATTTCCTTCACAGACAAACAGTAAAAAAGCCTGATGATAAACTAAATTAAATAAATAACAGAAATAAACGGATAAACACCCAAGGTTCTACACTGGTACGTGCATCAGATCCTTAATTATAATTAATAAAAACACCAAAAAGACTCAACCATCAGTTTTATGTTCTATTTTCAAGACAGAGCAAGGGAAAACACTGTTGTTAATGATATTTTGATTCATTTGTAGTTGTTTTTTTGCCATTCAACAGGTGGTGCTCTATGCAATTCTCTAAGCATATGCCAGTTGACCAAAGACTCAAGACTCAACACCGCCCCCTGGAGAAGAAGTAAAGCTGTACAAGATACTTTAGTGAAAAGCCTATCAAAAAGTCTTGCTCATATGCACTGTCTTTAAGGACGTTAATCCCACAATGGAATTATGTAATAACAGATTGAGGAGGCCTATATTTGGCCAAGTCTTCACTGGAGAAACATCTTAAAGCCCTATTAAGATTTTTCCGCATTTGACTCTGTAATAATGTCAAGTTCCAATCAGAGCTGGTGTTGGTGGCTGAATGTCAAGATTGGTTGAGGAATTTAGTAGAACTACTACAAATTAAATTAGTCCTCTCTAATTCCCATATGACATGTAATCCCATGAAAAGCTTTTATTTTGAAATCTTTCCATGTGACATGTATGTCGTTTACTTGCGACTGAGCCATTTGGAACACCACATCACCTTAGGAACCGTCTCCTTATTTACAGACTGGGGAGTTTCACTGTGGGTCGGTGCCACACAGTTGCTGGATCAGCATCTGGCCCAATGGCTGTGTTCAGTCGTTCGGCTGCATTAACTCACAAAGTAACGGTCTAATCATATCACGCTGCGTTACTCTTTATATTCCCACTCTTTCTTTGACTTCAATGCCTCTTATAGCCGGTTAGGATTGTGTCAAAGTACTACAGTACAGTACAGTACAGTGTGTGTACCTAAAAGGTGCTGCCAAACATTTCCAAAAACTTCATCTGATTGTGATCCTAAATAAATATAATTCATCATGATAAATCCATATATATATTCACATATATTAATGTGACAAAACTGTGTTTCACAGGACCAGAAGAGCAAAAAACTGCAGGTAGAAGTTTGTTTTCAAAAAGGTTTAAGAGCAGACATGCTAGCTCTTCTGGGAATCAAACCCAGAACTCAAGTCTGCAAGTCAAGATTATTGTCCCTATGCCCTGGAACCACAGTTGCGATTAGGTATGGCATCAGAGAGGCAATATATATAATTTTTTTAATGTTCGATCCTGAAATCCTGGAAAATATACTGTTTGTACTGTATATTATTCAGAAGTTCGGTGGCCAAGATTACAAACCAAAAGGTGCTGCATCGGGCCCCCGAGCCTTAGGTTTCTGATGCCTGAATTAGCCCGTTCAATTCATCAGCCCTTATGATATTTTTCTATGTCAAAGTTCTATGTTGGACTGTTGTGTCTCGACCAAGGACATTGGTTATTGTCACAGGAACCTCTTTTGTTCCTCTTCCTGCGCGAACACGCACACACACACGGCACTACCACTGGTTATCCACAGTATTACACCACATCGCACTTGCTGCTCTTCATCTTTCCGTCTGCCTCCGTCTTCCCTGTCGTCTGTGGATCTCACTAATACTTACACAGGACTGTGCACACATACACCACTGCACGGCAGCCATTCAAATACACACCTCCATCTACCACACGTACAAACTAATATCTCAGGTAAGCACAGGGCCTAAAGTCGGCGGGCATGAATCCACTACGGCTCTGAAAAGGTAATATTGTGCCCTCCCTCTTCCTCCTCCAAGGGCTGAGCGGGGGAGGGAGCGGGGAGGGGGGGCAGGTGAGGAGGAATAAACAGATTTATTTGCCTGCGCCCCTCTCTGATTATTTTGCCCCTGCCTTTTGTTCCAGACCTTATGAAACCCAAATGTCAAGTGAGGCGAGAGCCTCATATCGAGTCCTGTCAATCTCGACCCTCTGCGTGCCCCAAGCCCTGATGCTGGATTATTGGCTTCAACACAAGGGCTGCCTTTGCCGCTGGTCGTGATGCCTCCGATGACTCGACAGCCACGTTTTTTCTTCTAAAGAGGAACTTCATTTGGCAGCTGATGCACAGGAGATTGCGGCAGCGTATTTTGAGAGTAGATGGGCAGCAGGTTGGATGCCTTTTTTTTTTTTTTTTTTGGCGTATTTGTGCAAGTGTGTGTGAATATGAGTGAGTGCGGTGGGCAGGATGGCTTATTGAGGGAGTGGGAGGATTAAGGGAGAGAAGAAAGGCCTGTCGTGGGCTGCGGTCAGGAGTAGGAGACGAGAAAACCTGGCCTTAAGATCTTACACAGTCCACTGATCCCTACTAGCTATTACCACCAGTGTATACACCCTCTAATCTCACTCCATCGCCCTCCCTCTCTCTATCGCTCCCTCCATTTTTCCCTCCCACCCACCTTTCTATGAAGTAAAGGTGGTAGAAATGCTTTGCTCAAGAACTCTAGCAGCAAAGTCTGTTCACCAAAAAGAACTGTGGTTGAGGTTCTATATGAAACTGAGCGACAGAGATTTGGTATCAAAACATTGACACAGACAGGAAGGTTTGGGGAAAAAGCTGAAGAAGACAGATTGAGATGGTTTGGAGATGGAGCTACCAAGTAGGAGACAAAGAGGAGATTGATGGATGCAGTGAGGGAGGACATGGAGGTAGTTGGAGTTAGAGTAGAAGATACAGAGAACACAGGGAGATGGAAAATGTTGATTCGCTGTGGTAACTCCTGATAAAAAAGGACAATGAAAAAGGACACGAAGAAGAGGTTTCAAAACATTTCTCCAGATTTTTTTTAATCATATACTCCTAGGTAGACCAAAAGGAACAGCCAATCACAGCACACACCCTGGACTGTTAACATCCACCATAGTTCCACATAGAGAAACAATATTCACACTAAAAGTCAATTCAGAGATAAGAATTAATAACAGTTTTCTGGTTCTAGGGTATTGATTTCTATCACCTCATATTTGTTTGATTTTTATTAAGAATATTTTAGGAAAATTTTAGGGTGTTATAAATGGGGTTTTCACAGAGAAACTGAACATTAGATTTACAAAACACAATGGTAACAAGATATTTGATGCTAAAACTCAGATGTCTGAAATGTCAGCAAAGGAGCATGGGAGTTCCAGAGTGCTGCAGCAACAAAGGTTCTGCACGATCACTGCAAATTATAATCTACGGAAGCTTACGTACACTTGTCAACCAGAACCTTTTTATATCGTCTTTTTTAATAAAAAAAGATTCTACGAAAACAAAGCCGATCTAACCAGCAGCTCTACCCAGCTGCCCGTGCTCTTAAATCTCTTGTCCTTACAGAAAGCCTGATCTAAATCCTCACCCTCCGCCCCCTTCACACATCATTAATACTCCACGGTTGCCCTTTTGAAACAGTGATCTTATGTAAAGGGATAACCAGGCCATGATAGACAGACACGGGGACAGTGAGACAGAGACACTTTGTTGGATTTTCTCTTCTACCCTGCCAGTTAATTCTGATGCCCTGTTGAGAGTGGGAGAAGGAGGGGGAAGGCAGCGGAGGTGCACGGGGGAGGCGTGCGTCTTTATAGGAGACAGTTAAGAATTGACTCCATCATGAAAATGACTCTAGGGTAACATCAGCATCTGGTGCTCAAAGTCATCCGGTCCCCCTGAAAGGAACATGCGCAGGGCTGCCATTTCTTTATTGGATTACAAACAAATGAATGAATAAATGAGCGTTTGTGCTTTAAAAAAAAACAACGCCAAGCAGGCAGACAGAGATGGGAGACGAAGATGGGGACAAATTAATTAATAGCCACGGGGAAATGATCGGAACCAATATTCTGCCTCAGTTTGCAGAGCCTTTTCCTGTAATTGTTGACAGTATGTCCTAGCCTGTTGACAAAATGTCAACTTTGTGTTAGTGGCAAATCTCATTGTTAGTTGTTCTTAAATCTCTTGTTTTCTCTTAAAATAATATAATAATCCTTCATTTTCTTCTTTTCCTGCTTGTCCCTTTTTTTTAGGGGTTGCAGCGATTCAACAATTTCCATCTCACCCTCATTTTGTTTTCTCGCATCTTTGATTTGGCCACCCTCACCATTTATCCGGGCTTGTGCCCCCTAGGGGCTGGTTGTAGCACACGCGGAAGTGGCTAACCACCATTCTATCAAGACTGTCAATAAAAATTACCGTACAAATGTCAAAGGCCGATGAGAAACAACATCTGTAAAAACACAGTACAGAGACAGACTCTTTGGATCACTCTTCCTGTCTTGGTATTACATTTGGCATTTGTTCAGTCATATTAACAAGTCTCCTCAGCCCCCAAGGCCTGACCAACGTCACTTTTTAATACACTGCTGTATTTCACAGCCACTTCTAACCGGTGGTAACAGAACCCCTGTGTGGCCCGCGTAGACGCGATGGCTGGTGAGAAGTCACGCTTTTCATCTTTTGCATTTGTTTTCAGGCCCAGTGGAATTTGGAGGCCTACGACAATCCAAACGCATACACATCCGCTTCCAACACCGCCGGTACTGGAAGTCACACTACGCTCTGCGGTGTTGCCTCTCAGTTCGGCTTGGAGGCCCTGATTATGCATGGACTAGAGCCCCTCTACCTCAACACCGTGTTTGATCTGCTAAACTAAATCTGTTCCCCAAACACACACTGAAAGCCTTGTGTGTGACACTGATAAAGGTAATTATGGTTGGGTTCAGTATAGCACATTTACAAAGCAGCCATGAGACGACGTGCCAATGTCTTCCTTGTATAAAACACTCTTTGTCTGCTGTGCAGAGGCCTCTCAAACATGCAGTTGGACTCCTAACATTCTGTCTCCTCTTCAGTCTAAAAGACTAATCAGCCACTCGGCAGGACTCTGGCTGCTAACCAGGACTAATTCTGCCTCCTGCTGGCTGGTGACACACACTGGGACAGCTATGATTGGCTGTCTAGCACCGGGGGGTACACCTTTGATTGTCTACTTTGCATATATTCTCCCTGCTCGTTCTGGTGGCACATACTTGCTCTTATCCTAGTTGCACTGTGCCATGCAGAGGGAACCGGGGGATGGCTGTGTGTCTGTATGTTGCACTGTAGGGCAGTGTGTTTGGGAAAACAAAACACACACGCATTAATCATCTTCTCCCTCCCCTCCACCTTTTCCTTCTCAGATCACACAGAATGTCACCTCTACAAACTGCCATGAGCTAATTAGCTGTTAGCCATATTTGTGTTCTTGACTGTTGACAGGATCATTTACTCCGGTCTCCAGCTGGCTGTGTTTGTAGGAGCCATCTCATTACCATGGCAAATTAGTCCCACTCAGTCGGGGATCTGCTTCGCCCAATGAGAAATGAGTGGAATGTAAATCACAAGAGAGGGCGGGGAAATGTGATGAGGACAAACTCGGTGAATTTGGTGTGGGACGTGTGTCCGTGTGTGTGTGCATTTGGGGGGGGGTCAACATGTTTACTAAGTGAAATGTAGGGAAAACAAAGTCAGTGATGGAACGTTACATTTGAATATTGTATTTTCAGTGTTTCACAACCTTTTTATGAGCGCCAGCTTACATAAAATGTCATCAGGAAAACCCCAGGATACACCTCCAAACAAAAACTCCCAAAAAATTGCTAAAATTGTGGCCAGTTTAGATGAAAACAATGTCGATATGCTGGCAGAAATTAAAGAAAGACACAAAGATCTGCCACAACAGCTTTGATTTTTTTTTCTTCCATTTTTTACAATACCATCTACTGTCAAATTTCATATAATACAGTTAGACAACATTGTGATTTATTTAATTTGAACATCCAATCCCTTAGATATGAGAAATTGTGCTGCCGATAAACAATTGGAGATCTATGATCTGACTTAAAATCTATAAATTTAATAAGAAATAGTCATTTCGTTAGCGTTGGCTAAGTCAGTCTGGTCAAGGCAGCCACATCTGTTACAGCAGGAACCTTTGTCTTTTAAGATTTTCTGTAAATGTCCAAATATCCTGACATGACATGTTCCTGACACATATTTTCTTTTCTTTCACAGTACAGTCAGACAGACGACTGTTGCTTTCTGGTTATGCACTTGTTTTCAGAAATGCATAAGGTCTCACTCTGTCTTTTCTCTGTCTCTTCTGACTATGTGTTAGTCCTTTTAAGTCAGTCTCCGAGACTCTACCGCTACCTCCTGTTTCATTTGTCGACAAGCCTTGGCAGCATGGCAGAGAGGGAGGCGGTGGCCCACTGCTGGAGAGAAGGATGGAGGTGGGGAGGAGGAGGGGGAGCAGTAATGTAAGAAAATTGGAGGATTAGACGGCGAGCCCTCTTCCTGTCTGCTGCAACGCTCACCTCCTCCTCCTCTCCCCCGCTGCTTCTCATGCCTCCGTCCAACCCTCTGACTATAATAACACAGCCTGACATTCTGACGACCAGCCCCCTCCCTATCTTCTCCTTATCCCTAATAGATCAGTCATACCCCTTCTTTCTTCCCTGCTTCATTTTCCCTCTCCTATTTTTGCACACAGACATCCTGACTCTCACTTTGTCTCTTCCTGTTAAAAGCAGGATTACACTCCACACGTCTGCCTCTTCAATCGCCTTCACCGTGTCACTCTCAATTTTCTGTGCTCGCCTCCCGGAGCTCTAACCCGTTCCACAAGACCTGATCTGTCCGCGTTGCAAAGGAGAAAAAAAAAAATCTCTACGCAACACTGGTTTTGATGATACATTTTCTCTGCCGCTGTGTTTTTGCTTTTGAGCAACATGGCACACAGATGTGGCGATGACATGACATGAAGCAACGACGCAGAGGTTGTAATAGTGGCAGAGGGAAGCCATGAAAAATGAGGCAGAATTCAAGAGTGGACACGGAGGGGTCTGAAAGGGCCTAAATGGATGTACGATTGGACTCTCTGAGGTCGTCATCAGCACAGATTGGAGGCCATTAGGGCCTATTTAAAAGAATTACTTCCAGGATGCAATCAAAAACCTTGATAGGTAATCAATGGCAACTAGATCAAGGCACAAAGGCAGTCCATGTGTCTCAATCAGCCACCATTCAGCAGGACAGGGAGATCAGTACTGGCCAGAAACTGCAGTCAATTCTTATGCTGCAATTGTGCATGCACACACATACACCCCCACACATACACTTTTCTGTTTTGTGAGTCCCTTATATAGTCATAACGCATTCCCTGAATTTAAAAATTACAAATGCATGCCCAATTCTAATCCTATAACTTATTTTATTTGTCAGACTCACTATTGTAACGACATGTCATCAATAAGGAAAAACAAACCTGTTTAATATGGTCTAATTTAACCAATGTTCCCATTAGAATGAGTTAATTCTAATCTTATTTCTGACCAAATTGTAATCTTAATTCAAAGCTAAATCTATAACCTCAAACCTACAAACACTCAAGGTTTCTCAAAAATGCTCCCGACATGGTGACAGTGTCCCTCCAAAAAAAAAAGTCCCCGTAAGTCAGGCTTTACCCGCAAAAAACACACTCACTCTCTCACAAAAGACAAGTGGTTAAAGCTGGAGTGGCTAAGAGCGAAGATAGGTCGGTGATTGACATGTTAATTTATTAGACCTTCTAGTTAACAGAAATGTCTTTCACGCACACTGCCACACACACCCGCACATGTGCACATGTGCGTGTGAGAGAGTGATGAGAGGTTGGTAATGCTGCTCAATGATGTGTGGAGCGTTTAGTTCAGTCTGAGTGCTCCCATTCCTCCGACCGTGCAGGCTCCCAATGTGCCTCGGGAGGTGGAGAAAGAGATGCAGAGAGAGAGAGGGGGGAGGCAGGGAGAGAAAGAGAGGAGGCCACAAAAGTGGTCAATATGGCTGCTTCATAAACAGACCGAAACCCCTCGGATCTGCCCGACACACTTCTGACCAAAATCAGCATCCAGATCCAAGCTGCAGGGCCTGGTGGATGCGGTACATACATATGCAAACAGGGGAAGGAGCAGGCACATGTGCAATAAGTTGAATTATTAAGATATACATATGCCAACACGTATCAGTGCAGAAATGCATATTCCAACAGGAATAATAATAATGGCACTGACATGATAAAACACCATCAAGGAGGGCATATGAAACACACAGCAATAAGATTACAGGCTGGCAGCTCTCAGTAGAGTTGCCGTCGGGAGTCCCTGGTATAATAAAATCAGATTAAAGGACAATCATATTTATTTCCAGTATAAACAATATATCAGGACGGCTCAGTAGCTGTGAAAAAAAGGTGAGCCTGTGTGTGCTTCCTGTTTTCTAAGTCAGGGGTTCTCAATTATTTTCTGTCGTGGCCCTCTCCCTTGGGGGATGATGTTTTCACGCCACCTCCCCTCCTTCATGACCCACAACCCCCCAAATTGAAATACTATTGAGAACCAAATAACATGCATTTTTGTATCAAACTACTGCAAGAGTTGCTGCCACCTAGTGATTGGAGTTTGTTCAAGGGTTACACCAGTTGTACCGGTACAACTCCACTGCAACGACACCTCACCCCCGCCCCCCGTTAATCAGTAGATAAGCAAATATTAGTGATTACTGACTAGTAATTCGTCAGTAAGCAACCTTAGGTGACCGGTTGTGGTAGTTTCACCTTTCTAAACGCTCCTGTTAAAGGAAGTAAATAGACAACCATGCCGTAAGACCTAAAAAATCTGGCCCTTTCTGTGCCTTGCATGACCAATACCTATGAAGTAATGTATGTACTATTATTACACACCATGTACCTTGTTGCCGTCAGTACTAGGGTTGGCTACGTTAAAAAAATCACTTCAGGTGAGTCTGTTTTGTTATGGAGATGAAATCCATATGACTCTAACTTCCTATTATGACAAAGCGAAAAGAAAAATAGTTTGTGAAGTTGGCTCAAACATGTTATTCAAATAGGAATTTTGCACAGGAAAATAAATCAGAAAGTTACACACTGACACACAACATACACACAGCCTGTCCAAGGAAAGCAACTGTTTAAACAGCAGATGTTTCACTGGATTATCCACTTTAATGTTTGAGTGTAATGACACAAAAACAAATGTTGTTGGAGTTCGTGTTTTGCCATTTTTGGAAACAATATTGTGTGGATTCACACAGTTATTATATTATAACTAAGATGTGCATAACTTTTTTATGTCACAAACTTTGTTGTTCTTTAGACTTTGTTAAATGGAACGTCTCGTGGAATGTTAAGCTATTTGAGTAGCTTTTCCCTATTATTATTATGATTATATTACCATTTTAGAAAAAGCATTTACTTATGTGTGTTATTATCAATTTTAATAAGATGAGATTTTAGACAAAACAAATTAAAAAACACTATTTATTTTTACAATCCACCACATATACTTTAGTTGCCAAAAACTAAGCAAATAAATAATAATAATAAAAAAAATCTCTTTGTTTTCTATTCCATTTCTACCTCAGTAGATGTCACTTACATTGGTAAATGCCAAACAATTATGATGGCTGACACTTTGGCAAGAGGTTATTAGGGAGTGGGGCGGTGTGCGTCAATGTGCGAGTTTGTGTGTGCGTTCTTGTGTTTGTGCGCTTGTGCATGTGTACACTGTGCGAACAGAGAAATCATCTTATTTACCCACCTTGGAGTTAGGGGCTGGCTGCTGCCTACCCAGCTAAATGCCATGCAAATGCTGCTGCTGCCGTCAAGCTGCCAATCACAGCGGCCTTGGCATTCAGGGCCTGCCGCTGGAGCATTTACACTGCCTGTGATCTTTACTAAATGAGAAATAACCCTGGCTTGTCCATGCCGGCCAGGACGTGAAACCAACGCACTCCACAAATTCCCTTTGGAAAATTGCCGTGAAGTGAAGACAACTTATTTGTGCCGAAGGAACGATAAAGAAAACAAATGGAGGTGGAGGTGGGCGGGTGGGTGTGTGCGTGGGAGGGTGAGGAGGGAGGTGTCTTACTCCCCTAGTACAGCCTCATTATGATGATGTGATTTGCCGGAATGGCAGCAGTAGCTCTCGTCACTAATACCAGCTCCCCTGAGCCACCAAACAGCGCTTTATTAAACTTTATGAAAGGCTTAGCTGTCCAATTTATGAGCCTGCCTGCTGAGGACATGTGCATGCAGAGAGAGAGACAGAGAGAGAGAGACATCAGAGCAGTACATCAAATGAGCTTACACAGAACAAAGTTTTACCCCTGACACTACTTTTTTTGTCTGCCTATATTCAGAAATGCAAACATTATGCAACGCATAAGGTTTTTGTCCTAGAGGAGATAAAGAAACAATTTTGACTAGGGAGCCTAGCAGTGGAAAAAAAAACTGTAAAATAATTGAATGATTTAATAAAACAATAACAGTCCTCACGTAGACTGTGGTTCCCATTTTTCCTCCTGACAACGAAAAACGGAAAAGCAAATCGACTTATAAATTCACATTCAAATTGAAGTTGTTGGACTGTCTTTTAATCCTGCAGCCACAAGGTGAATAAATGTCCACTGAGTGTCCTCACACATTGACTGCTAGGTGCCAGCTTCCCAACAATTGCGAAAAAGGATTAGGTGGTAAACATAGATGAATGGATATTGACTATAGAATTAACTGAATAAAAAACATAGATTAAACATTTAAATCAAAATAGTAACAAAATGGGTTAAATTATGTGTGAATGTCAGTGGTATAGTTTTAACACTATATCACGAGGCATTTTTATGTAGCGCAGTGAAGAAAAACGACGCAGAATTCATGGGAAACGCATATATCAGTATTGGTTGATATCGGTATCGGAAGTGTTTGGGCAATATCGGCAATATCAGATATCGGCAAATGTTAATATCGGACATCCCTACTTTTTAGATCAGCAGTTACACATTATTTGCTCTTGCAAATAAACGTAAAGAAAAGTTAAATGAACAATATGATGTTTTCAAAAACAATTATATTTTTCAGACCAAGAGGACAGGATATTGGGTGTAGAGAACCTCAGTTGTCCCTCACTTCTCCTTAGCTGAGGGTCACATTCAACCAATTTGAAAAACCCTGACTTAGTTTAATGTAGTTTGTTTTCCTGACTATGACATTGGTGTCAACTCTTCCACTCCATCTGTGCACAGGCGACAACAACCTGACAGCTGTAATTAAACAACATCACACCCGTGGAGGCGCTCAGACCACAACTGGCTGCAAAAAGCCCTCATTAACGTCCTCGTCTTCAGTGACATTTCCTTATCACACGCTGACAGACGCGTGCAGATAAACATGTGCATTAAATAATGACTAGATCACAGTTAGTTGGCAGTTAGAGAATTTAATGCACACGTGTACACACACGTACACGTACACACACACGTCAAGGCATCCAAGAGTCGTTTCCTCTCAAAGACAGATTTCTATTTCTCACACTGATGTAGGTACAAATTAACTCTGTCCTAATGCTGTGAACTGCTCTTTTATCAAAGAGAAGAAAGAAACTCACGTATTGAATTCATAGAAGTACTGATATATTTTATGGATGTTAAAATGTCAGGGTAGGAGTGAAATGAAGTATACTATGAAGTATTTTGTTATACTTTTTGTGCAGATAACGCAGATAAGTGTCTGAAGTGAGTAATTCTTTTTTTTCCAGAACTTTACTAATTCCTCAGAAAATTATCCCTCTGCCAACGCCCGAGGGAGCAGTGTTTGAGGACAATAGCATGCTCTAGGCACCTCAGTGGTAACTTGGTGGTAGAGGGATTCAAACCGGGGACCTTGAAGACCATTTCCTTACCCAACAGGCCACCAACTGTCCCAAAAGAACATGGAGATGCCGGGGATTGAACCCAGGACCTCATACATGCGAAGCATGCGCTCTACCACTGAGCTACATCCCCTGCCAATATCAGTGAGTTTGATAGTAGGGATTTAAGGTAGACATCTATGCAGTCTGAAACAGGCAACATTGAATAGAGATGGGGGTCTTCACCATCAACTGTGTGGTACGTATTTTTCCGCCAGGACATCCCATCGTAGGAAATTCAACTACTCATAAATACCACAGCAGAACCAATGGTAAATAAAAAAAAACCTTGAATCTTGTCTTGTGTGACCACAGTTGCCATTTATACCTTGACATGTGACATGCTAACTGCTCACCGCTGGTGGAAGCGGTCATCTGTCTCTTGGGAGGTATGACCATAACAAGTCTTCACACCATTTTGTCAAGTTGTCAAATGTCCAGTTTCTGACAACAAAACTCTTTGGACATTTTGACAGGGATAAAGCTCACAACCCCACAAGAAGTTATGTGGATCGGGACAGTGCTATGCTCAGAGCACCTCAGCGGCAACCCACCTGGCGGATTCAAACCTAAAGTCCTGCGGACCCAAGTCTGCTTCCTTAACCACTAGGTTACCACCACTGCCGACAGACTCCGAACCATAATCCAGACAATGCCACGTTGGCCGGTTCTGCAGCAGAAGTGAATGGTGAAATGACAAGCAACACTCAAATGAATGGCACTCAGCTGCTAATGAATGACAAGGCTAATTGAGGAAATGGCTTGTTGCTCTTCAGATTAGATAAATACTCCGACAAGTGGAGTGCTTTAATTATCCCCGGTGTGTTTGTGCCTAAGCGCTGTCGCCGCCGCAGCCACCGTGGCTGCTTCAGCTGAGCTGCCTGCTGAATGAGACAAGCTAATTAAGAGTGATTTCCCTGCTCTACACTCATTAATAACACAGCGGCAATTAAGAGGAGCTATAGCAGAACATGGTGTATTTGGTGCTAACAAGATTAGCCTCACAGAGCAGTGTGTGAGTGGCGCGCACACACAAACGCGGACACACACACAAACACGTTGGTGAGTAAGAGGGAAATGAAGTACAGAGCAGATGTACAGCCATAGTGAAGAAGCGGTGAAAAAAAAATATCAACCCAAGTTTGAGAGGAGGAGCCTTAAGAAGTGAGTCGAAGGCAACATTGTGTTTTTTAGCAGAACCCTTTTCTGCAGCATAAATCATCAGAGTGGCCTTTAAATGAGCTGTTGCACAAAGGACATTTCGTTTTTATGAGCTGAGCGAACAACGACTGGGACAGCGAAGAGATTTCGTGTCACAAAAGAAATAGGGGACAGATTTTGAGAACTGAAACTGAAGAATCAAAAAGCAGCTTCAATGCAAGACGATAAATAAGCTACACAACTACTTGTAGTGTAGCGGTACACACACGTTAGTAGGTGTAGGGGCCAATGGTTTGGGACGTTTTTGGTACAGAATCAGTACTATGAAAAAAGAAAAAGCAAAAAAATTAACTACAAAATGACCGCTTTGACCGTTGACCAGGTGTAAGCTACCCATTAATCACTACCATACACTGGTGGGGCAAATAGACTAACATTTCTGACGTGCAAAAATTGGTAACTACCTGTTTATTACACAGTACTATGTGAATATCAGACATTGGTCGTGAGTGACACTGCTCGCGGACGCTTGTAAATGGCACAGACTAGCTGATGTGCGTACGTGATGGGACACCGTAGCCTAGCTTAAGCCCTTCCAATAAATTCTTGAAGCCAGGAGCCTCTGCTACAGCTTATAGGCGCATAAATGTGGATATGTATATTTATATTACATCTGTTTTTGGCCCTGTCTATGCTAACACCAAAAGGCTGAGTGCGAACAGTGGGAAAACTGTGCTGTCTTAAAGACGTTAGCATATTCGACATGTTCCGAAGGACGTACCGCACCTCCACTAAACATAGCCGGCAAACAGTCATGATGCCAAACCTTAATGGTCGTACTTAAATTACAGACTTATTGGTACTGAATTAGCAGAGTATGTGAAATGATTTTTGCTTGTGTGTTAGTCTAATAAAAGCACAAAGTATGCGTAATGAATTACAAGTGACATAGTGTTGCCGCACAGAACAAAGAACCTGGACAGTGACTGGTCATCGTTCTGAAGGCTCTGACAAAGTGCACGATGGCTATTGGCCCAATTTGAAACAAGAACAACCATTGGTAAAAAATGTAGGAATAGGCCATAGATGGAGCCCTTGCACAAAGATTACATCTAAATACGTAAAAGCGTTACTCATTTTATATTTTCTCAAATAATCTCAAAGTCACACACAAACAAATGACTTGACCAAGATGCATTTAGCCTTTTTTACACCCTCTAGTGGGGAAATGTAAGTATTGCAAGTACAAAGCAAATAATTATACAATATAATGATAATAGAAATTAATAACAAATTTGGTCAGGTAAAAACTTTCTGTCCCAAGGGGGACATCACAAAAAAAGATAATTACTACGAAAAAGCAGACCGGACATTTATTCATTCATTCATTTATATACAGTATGTTGCCATCTTTTCCTCTTTAATCCTATTCAGGTTTCGTGAATAATCTACCAGGTAATTTTACAGGTAATAAGAATCTGAATTTGAACTATTTAAACTTATTTGCAATAAATTCAATATACACTTATTGTTGAATGGACGTATTTTATCAACATATCGGACTGGACCCTGGTGTCCTGTGTTGTACATACAAATGTTCAGTATCAGCAATGCAAGAATCATACAGTATCTAGGGAAATCTG
This sequence comes from Paraplagusia blochii, assembly GCA_016785265.1. Classification (NCBI taxonomy): domain Eukaryota; kingdom Metazoa; phylum Chordata; class Actinopteri; order Pleuronectiformes; family Cynoglossidae; genus Paraplagusia; species Paraplagusia blochii. The sequence goes on from JAFBJS010012429.1 coordinate 86,881, forward strand.
TGTGTGTGTGTATGCGAGTGTGTGTGTCAGTCACAGTAACTTTTCATGCTGCCAGCCTGCAGCTCTTGACAAGAGACTCAATCAGCACCACTAAAGCCTGCCTGCTGCCTCCTCTGCCTCTGCCACCCTACTTTTCCTGACGACTAATCTCCAGTGTAGGATGTAGAGGAGCCATTTGATATTGTCTTCCCCGGTGTTTTTCATTATCACCGCCTTACTGCAGCCCAGCGCTGGCATTACCTCGACATTAGTGGGCTTGACAGGACGAGAATCACCACACAATCCAGTCACAACCTCCCCGTCTCTGCCCTAACCCCTACTCACATTTCAAAGCTCCTCTGCCTCCTCTTATTTTTCTCCTACTCTTTCCTGCTTTGAGGTGGATCTGCAGCTGGGTCATGGACAAGTCTTTGAAGAAAATTACTGAGAGGTCAGGCGTTCAGATTGCATTTAGAGTGGAGGATATAGAAATTGTTTCTGCACACCTGACACTGCCACAAGAGCAGAGATTTGAAAAACACGATGCAATTAGACTTTTTTTTAACCTCCAATAAAATTAAATGATTTTTGATGAAATTATTATTTTTTTTAACCCCAATTTCTGACTAGCCAAGTTCATATCCAAAACAAGAAGCAATTGGCTTTATTTATACACTAATGTCCATCATTTATACACATAAACAGGCTTGAGTCAAGTAAAGCAGGAATGCCCCAGTTAATAACCCCTAGTGGTGGTTTATGAAGATAGCAGTAGTTAGGTAATTTGGCTTTGTTTGTCTCCACAATTGTTCCAGTAAGTTAGCCATCGGCAAACTAAGGCCCGGGGGCCGAATGCAGCCCATTGAGCTTCTTGATGTGGCCCACCAACCTTGTTCAAATTAAATTATACTGTAATTATACTTCTGCCCTTTCCCATAATGCGTTTTCCCACATAGAGGGCATTAGAAATCTAGGATTTATGAAGTTTTATACATGACTTTTATTTTAGTTGAATGAACCACACATCTTTCTGCTTCAGTCTTGGCCCCCGTCCGATTTTTGGAAAAATTTGCCCATGCATGCAATAAGTAATTCACAAAAATCAAAAACGTCAAGTAACAGACTATGTTCAATACAAGACTACTCAATACTTACTCAGTACTTTCAATACATCTACTCACATCTTTATATTTACAATACATCTTTTCAATAATTTAGTAAAGACTTGAGATGGTTAATCTCAGTATAGGAGAGAGTATGTGTGGCTTTGAAAGACATCTTTTGATTTATTTGCTTCGACACAAGAAAATCTTTCTTGATCACCAGACTGAAACAATGTTGAATTACCTAGTTAATTGAAGCACACATTGTAGGACTCAAGGCTGCAGTTTGAACTCTTGCAGATTTTTTTAAAGGTTTGACAGACAGTGATGAGACGGAATCCTATCAAAATCTAGAGAATCAAGTTTTTTTTTCTTCTTTTTTTATCTTTCAGGGAACACAGAATCGCCGTGCGATAAGTTCAACATCTTCTGCTCTGGGGATCAACAGTCAACACCAGCATTTATTCACCTGCTGCGTTTGTTGATATTTGCTACCATCCAAAATTACTTTTTGAAATGAATCACCATGGATGTCATAAAAATAATAAGTTCAGGATCAACTTTAACTCCTATTTCATTCTATTTTATAAGGTTGGTTTCCATCTCTAAATTTCAGCGTGCACTTTATGATCACTTCAACATTTCGATTTCCAAAGGCATCTTTACTTTAAGGATGAAAATAAATAATATGGGGGGAAGAAAAACCATTACGTACAAGGTGCTAATAAGACACATATATCCATGCTGACGGGGGAGCAAAACTTCAATTAGTTTGGATTAAAGTTGAACTTCTTTATAAAATCAGAAAGTGTTGAAAAGTGACACACTGGATTTTTTTTAGTGCTTGTCATAAATGGCCAGAAGATCTTTTGATTCTGTCCCCCTGACCACACACATCTTCCTAAACCTTTCTTAATACCTGTGGTTATATCTAAGATACATACAAAAAAAACAATGATATTTATTTTTTCTCTAGGTTCATTAAAACATATATAAAGGCAGGAAAACCACTTGTCATTGTGACAAACAATGAACAGTGCGCCATGCAAAGTGCACCCAAGTATTAACTTGGCAGCATTAGGACTCAAACCTGAAACCCTCCGGATGTAAGTCCAATTGTCTAAGAACCAGGCCACAACTCACACTTTCTGACGGCCTTTATATGCAAACAGATCCACAGCTGGATCGCAGGGTATCCAAGGGCCAGTGGCGCAATGGATAACGCGTCTGACTACGGATCAGAAGATTCTAGGTTCGACTCCTGGCTGGCTCGAATTTTTTTCAATTTTCAGTTTAACACTACCGTTTCCGAGGATTAGAGTCAATAATACACAACGCTCTTGTTTTGTAGAGAGTGGAAAGTTTTTTAAGCATAAATGAGCTCTTCTAATATAGCACTAGGAAACACCAACACCACTGTATATTATCGGTGTGATGAAAAATACAGTACAGTGGCTGTTAGGCTAGCGTTAAAAAAATTGTATAATTTTTTTTTATAATGGGAAAGTGTATCCTGGCCAAAAGTATGGCTCGAAATGAAGTGTCGTCATAATCGTCACTAAACGGTGTTTCCTGACCAACACTTCCACCAAGTGGTCATCTGCTGCAAAAACCTTGAACTATTGTTAACTATATCAATCTAGAAATCGATACATTCAATTTAAACCCCTTGGCTAATTATTGAATTTATGTTTTTATTTCCTTAAGAGCTCAAAATCAGACAAGAAACAACTTTACTTGGACAAAATAGACTGAGGTGTTTATTGTGTGAAGGTTTTAAGTTGTTTTTCCTTATAACGTTGGTATCGGAATCTGCTGATACGATAAATATGAGCAACAACGTGTTAAGTCTACTTACTTTCTCCCCGGGCAGGTCAGTGTTCGGAGACAGCCTTCCTACAGGATTCCTGGGGCCGCTTCATCACAGCAGCCATTCGCCTCTGGACGTTCAGACAGATGACGGTGTCGTTGTCGTCATGCCGCCATCTTGGCACCTACCGATGTCTAAACACTTCCACAGCCAGGTGTCAGCAGAAGAGCAAGACGAACTTTATTTAGATCGTTGTAATAACTACGAATCGGTCATTAACATTTATTATACATATATATGACATTATTAATTTTCCGACAATGGTTCGGACCTGGACAATATGTGTCAGCCGCTGGTTAAGTTCGGTAACCGCCATTTTATCACATAGAATAAATACTCGGTGTAATTAAACAAAGAATTTGTTAAAATATATAAAAACATGTTTATTTAATTACCCCTTGTCAAGTCTGATATCACCACTTGATTTTAAATTTATGGTGTTAAATAACATACACACCGGCATCTAAATTAAAACATGACGCAGCGTTAGCCTCGTTAGCTCAGCTAAAATTATGACGTCACAAAATTAGAGACTTTCTACTTCAGTGAGATGTTTTCATCATTTATTTCATACTTTTCCTCTAAGCTACTATAAATATATATACATTAACCATCACTAACCTAAAAGCACAGCGACATGCAGTTATCGCTGAATCGAATTAAAGTGGGTTGCCAGATCTAACGAAGGAAACAAGCAAGACAAGGAAAATTCTTTCCAATTCATTCAACTACTTAACTTTAATAGTATTTTTATTAGTTATTCATATCATTTTGCCAAGCCTGTTAAGTACCTGAATTCCATCATGAATAATTTTTTAAGTAGTTTTGACCCACTCCTCCTTATGATTCAAGCTAACCCTTCTAAGCTCATTTACAATCAATAAATGAATAGGTGTCCTGAAACATGCCTGTTCACAGCTACCGAAACCGAACATCTTAATTAAAATATACATACTTTTATTAAAATGTGCCTAACTTACATCGGTACATCGGTTTACAACCCCATAACCCCAACAGGTGTCCTATACTGCTTTAAATATGCTACGATGCCATTTTAAAATTTTATGTCAAGATTTAAATGCCAAGGAGGTTGAAGAATAATAGAACATAATGATACAACTCAAAACATACATGTACATAAAATATTTTACACAAAATGCCAATTAATACAATCACATAATCTGCCACACATTTCTCAATTTCTACATTGATTTGTGATGAGAAATAGAATTTTAAAAACCTTCAGCAAATATTATTGATAATATTTTTATAACTATTTATAGCCATCCAGAATTGCTGGTGAAGTTCTCACTTGATGTTCATTCCTTCATTTTGGTCAGGTTGACTTCACAGTCATAGCAATAACAGGCTTTGGTAGTAAAAACTGCAATAAAAATTAGTTTTAATCCTCCACCTTCATTTCCTTATTTTAAAATTTTCTGTCGGTGCATAACTAGTTCAGACCTAATCTTCTTTCAACATGACTCAGCAGTTTCTTGAACCAAGTAAAGTTGTCACAGTATACACTGCAACAGATGTAGGACAGTAGGGCAACTCCAAGGGAAATAACAGAGATGCTCAGCATGGACCGGGGTTTGGTCTTGGGTTGTGGGACCACTCTGGTCCTAAAAGGTTGTAGCACCCGTTCCCACTGAGTCAGAATGGCGTGACGGGCACCAGCCCACTGGCCTGGTCCGGTCAGACGGAACTGATATGAAGTAAAGGGACCGAACAGAACCTGCTTGGCCAATCTGGGGTCAGTGATGAAGAGCCATGGTATGTTTGGTCGTACTCCAATCATCTCTGCCAGAGAGTCTATGTAGGGAATGTACACCACCTGGAGGGGGTTGCGCTGGGAGCATCTGGCACTAAGACAAAGAAGGCAGAAAAGACAGTATATATATAATATATTACAATATATAAATGTCTAATTACAATAAAAATATAACAATTTCTTTAAATGTAACTAGACAAAGGCTCACGATTTAGGTTCATCAGATGCACAATCTCTCTGTCTTTTTGCTTGTTCACTCTAAACTCCTGGCTATTTACATGTTCACACTTGTTTGTCAAACATTAACCAACCATTAACCAGTTAAACCACTGTTTAACTGCTGTTTTTATCTTGGTCACACTTTAAATAAAAAGAAAAAAATGTTAATGTTCTCTTCAGAAATGATTAAATTGTTGCTCTCTCTTCCTCACTGACAAAAGTGCTTTTAACTTCTGTGAGTCTCAGAAATAAGTAACTGTGGAGGTGAAGACGGTCACTGAGGTTGAACTGGTTTTGTCAAAAACAGCATGTATACAAGATAATGATAAATGTTCCTGCGAAAAACACTGCTTGTACCTCTGTCTCATGACTATGGTGTCTTTCTGGATCTCCTTCTCCATAGTCTCTACAGACGGTAGAGATGATAAACCTGGGACAGACAGAAACTCAACGTCACAAACAAGTCTGAAGTTGTGTTCTCTGTGGTTGGAATGTACCTTTAAAGACCCTGGTAACGCAGCGCGCCTGCATCTCAGAGAGCGGATTGATGGCCCCTAAGGTGTGGATGAAGCCCACCACGGCCAGGGTCGGGTGGACGAGTCCAGGAGGAAATATGTGTTTGTAGAGTTGAAGCCTGTAATCACATTTCTTCTGCAGTTCTGTCGGCAGGAAGGGGAAGCCGTAGTCGTACCCGGTGGCAAACACAACAACATCCACCTGCAGGAGGACAAGTCAAAAATGTCTGGACAGAAAGAAAGAGACATATCTGGGATATTTCACTAGTCTATGGTTCTATCGGATATCACACCTGGTCTATTAAGGTTCCGTCTTCGAAGACCACACTGGACTCAGAGAACTCCTTCACGTTGGGTTTCACCTGCACACGACCAGAGATGATACGAGCCGGCAGGTCGTCGTTGACGAGAGGAATCTGTGCAAAAATACTACCAGGGGAAGAGGACATTTTGACATTACTGCTAACCAGGTCAAAGCTACTGCACGTGCACTATAGTGTTGCAGTTACCTATGGTTTGGTTTGAGGCCGTAGAGTGTGTGGTCGAACGCCTCGTTCAGCTTCTTCTCCAGAGTCTGATTGATCCTCCAGGGGAAGAGCTTGGATTTTATCAAAGAATATCGAGAATTCCAAAGAAGGTCACCTGGAATTCCACCTGGTCCGATACGTCCAACCACCCAGGCGCCACTCCTGGTACTCAAATACACCTGGAAATAAACCGGTTATCATCACCTAGTCCTTATTGGGTATGAAACATGGTTTAGGGTGTAGGTGTTAAAGCAGACCAGGGCAAAATAAGGCCCGGGGGCCAGATGCGGCTCGTTGAGTGTTTTCATCTGGTCCACCAAACCTGTCCATGTTATACTATTAATTCATAATATTATTATGGAGCAGCAGGTGGCCTAGGGGTTAAGGAAATGGACTTGAGTCCACAAAGCACTGGTTCAAATCCACTGCCTGCTGCCAAGTTAGCGCTGAGACATTACAGAAACCCTAGAGAAAGATGTGATAAAACATGTACCTTCTTGGCCACTCTGCTAATGTCCACCGCAATGTCACCTCCAGAGTTTCCAATTCCAATCACCACCACGGTCTTCCCCTCCATCCCCTCAGCAGAGCGGTATTCCCAGGAGTGTAATATCCGGCCCTTAAAACCGTCAATACCTTAATATTTAGAAAAATGAACATAAAGCTTTTAGTATTTCAACATTTCAAAGTGTCATGTGGTGATCAGGTGGTAAATGTTGGTACCAATAAAGTCACTGAGAGGCAGGTGAGGTTTAGTGAAGTGTCCGGTAGAAACGATGACGGCATCGAAAATATGCGTCTCCTTCTGGTTCTCGGCGTCCTCCGTCTCCACTTCCCACTGTCCAGAGACAGCAAAGTCCAGGGTCTGCCTTACACTGACCACCGTGGTCTGACACCGAGAAGAACAACAATTAGGGAAAGAACAGAAGTACTAAAATAATTAAAATAAAAGTACTATAAGAACTAACAACACTAAAAGAAGGGGGTAAAACATGGGACAAAAAATATATACATTTTTATTATTTATAGTTTAAAAAGAAAACTAACAAAACAAAATCTTGACTGTTTCAAAATTTTCAACATTGTCAGTATCAAAGTCATCAAATAACTTATTGATTTGATCAAAACTGAACAAGAAACAAATAAACATTTCATTTTTTCATTCATTCATCTTCATCCTTTTATTAATTGTCAAGTCTGAGGACCAGCAGTGAGCCCACTGGTTATGTGGCTCTGCCCAGGGCACCTCTGTAGCAACCTGGCAGCTGGTAGACTCAAACCCGAATTCCTGCAGACTCACGTCGGCCTCCCCAACAGCGAGGCCACCACTCCTCATCAAATTAAGGTTCAGAAGTTCAGTCATTACCATGTAGTAGGGCTAATGGGGGGTCTGAAAACTATTTTTCAACTCCATAGACATCTATGTTAGTAATGTTAGTAATGCTAATCCTATAGCAGCTATCACGGTAAAAACAAAAATGTAAAAGTCCATATCTTTAATATATAAGTCGCACCCGAGTCTAAGTCTCAAACCAGGATGAAAAAGTGTGACCTATAGACTTGTGCTCTAAAAATAAGGAGGACCTAAAGATTCTCTACTTTTCTCTTCTTCACCAATATTTAACTTGACCACTGACCTGGAACTGAATGTGCTGCTGCAGATTGAAGGCCTTCGCGTAGAGGCGCAGGTACTGCAGCACCTCAGTGTGGAGCATGTGGTTGGCAAACTCAGCAGGGGGAGGAAAGTCACTGAACGCCATCATCTCCTTGGAGCTGTTGATGATCACTGACTGGTAGATGTTGGCCCGTCCAGGCTCTGGTTTCTCCTACAGCCCAGACACAAGGAAGAACAGAGACGTATCTCTACACTAGAGCTGCTTTCTAGTAACTCCAGACCTCCAGACAGATTGTTTATAGTCATTCAAATATATTTTTTATTTTTTTAACAACCCACACCTTAAACCTCCAGAGACCTCCAATATCATGGCTGCTCTCAAAGCAGGTGGGCTCCAGACCTTCGTCCAAACAGGCCTTAATGCTGGTCAGACCTGAGGCTCCTGCCCCAATCACGGCCACCTTCACAACCATCCCGGGAATGTTGTCCACCAGACACTGGAAAAATAAGGAGAGTGTTTGTCCTGTTTGTTCATGTTTTCATGGTATTGATTCATTAGCTTTGCACATTCTATTTCAGTCAAATGTGTATGGGCATATTATTAGTATAATATATACTTGTATATTTTGATTCAAAATAAATATAATCAGAATATACTATCAATATATGTGTATATTGATAAGTATATTTGTGACCACACACGACCACACAAAAATATATGATCTACATATATAGATCATATATTTACTTCATACATGTTTTTTAAGCTAAACATGTTCTATATATGTATGTATGTATATATGTATATATACATATATATATACTATTGAGGTATTATCAGACGTCTATAGTTGGCATATTAAAAATATATTGGAAATATATTTGAATACATATAAATATATATAAAATATTTAAATATGAATGTATCTACTAAACAATATATATATAGACTTGTAAATTTTGAATATAAATATAATCAAAATATATTTATCAATATATGTGTATATTGATAAGTACATTTGTGAACACACACGATCACACAACAATATGTGATCTATACATATATCATAAATTTACATCATACATGTTGTTTTTAAATACACATAGTTAGACACAATACACAATATAATATACAAGGAGCAGTTATGTAAATACCCTGGGGGGGGGAAACAACCAAGTCATTCAACCAAACCAAGTCCCAGATGGAAGTCACTGGTTCAAAACAGACGATCACAGGGTTTGATGTTGTGAGATACAACAAAGAACTAAAAAAAAAAAAAACAGGTCTGTGATAAAACAGTATCACAGACACAGAAATATATTTGATATTTCAGTCAGGAGCCAAACAGGCTGTACTGACTGTACTGACTGAGTATCAAAAAGTAGTTTTCAGGAGTTACTCTTGTTACTCCTCACCCTTTTATTTAATAAAAAACCACAGACAACAGTAATGTAATCTGTGTTATATTAAACACAAACCATTAAAACAACTTTAACCACCTAATCCTGCCTGTTACAACAATCAAACCCCAAACCGATATTAATCACCTTTGAAAAGGTGAAGTTAGTGACTGTTTTCACCC
>JAFBJS010012458.1:24135-65360 GCA_016785265.1 Paraplagusia blochii
TTTCGCTTAAAAAAAAAAAAAAAAAAAACTTGATTCTGAACCTCTGCTGCAAAGTGCTTTGGCCCAGAGGCAATGTCTCAGTTATTGGTGTGGAACTCCAGGGTTCACTTCGTGGGCAAGATCAAATCCCAGTTAGGGCAGGTGGTGCCTTCCAGTGGAATCACCACCTGCAGGGAGGTTGAGTAGCGGTGGCAAAGCCTGGTGTCCCCGCGACCTGGTAGTGGAAAAGTGGACGAAGATGGATGGATGGAACCTTCACTGGATCTGATCAGATCTACACAACATCCGGAGAGTACAACCCGGTATGTTTCCAATCAAATCAATCAAACCTAATGGTTTGTGATGTGTAGGGCCTTGGCTGGTAATTAGTCTTCAAACTAACAAAGGTATCTGGCTCAGAGGGAGGACTAACACCTACGTGTGTCCCATTCATGAGGTGTGCAATTTGATTCACTGAAACTACTTTGGCGTGGCAGAACGCCACAATCAAGTCGCAAACTGGTCAAGTGCTTCCTGTTAGTGAACAACACTCAGGTTGTAATTAGCTACAAGGGTTTGCAATCAGCGAAGTTCTAATCCAGCTCTGTTACACTGAAAAAAATCCATCCATCTTCTCCCACTTACTGGCAACATAGTCGCTCCAGCGTGTCCTAGGTCTTCCTCTGGGTCTCCTCTCAGTGGGACATGACCCAAACACCTCCCATGTGAGGCGCGCAGGGGGCATCCGATGTAAATGCCCAAGCCACCTCATCTGACTCTTCTCGATTTGGAGGAGCAATGGCTCTACTCCGAGCTCCTCCCGGGCGACAGAGCTCCTTGCGCATTTCCGCCGCTTGTATCCGGGATTGCATTCTTTCGCTCCTGACCCAAAGTTTATGACCATAGGTCATAGGGTCAGACAAAGTGTTGGACAATATTGATGTGGAGTGTTATTGTAGGATTGTAGGAAGATTAGTACCCACAGCATGTGAGATACAGACACAAGATGTACCCACGTCAACGTCAGGGTGCAGGAGCCCAACATTCCACGTTCAGAGGTCTTGCGATGCAACTGTATAAGAAGAACACTCCTGTATCAGTATTTGGGATATGTTGGTGAGATTGTAGATTGGTTTCATGTTGGACCTGCCAGGGTTTTGATACAATAAATCCCTCGTGATGGAGAAGTGTGTCCTGGTCTGCTTATTTGTAGACAACGCTTTCTACAATAGGCACCAACAACCCTAATCGAGGTGAACCTTGGAGTTCCACACCAATGACCATGGTGTCTACATAGAATAGCCTCCTAGTGGTGAGATTGGCACATTGCAGCTTCAAGTTTCTCCCTATTCTCAAGTCAGCTTTCCTGAGAGATAAACAAGGGGAGCTCCAAAACTGTTACCGTTCCTCTCTCTCCATGTCTATTGTATGGCGCTGTTTGTCAAACATTCCATCTCATGCACAAACAACACATATAAAAGCAGAAAACAGTGGAGCAGACCACTTTTCATGTGCCACCATCACTCCAGGTATTTTATCACACAATGCTCGGATGCCACTCTCAGGAGCAGGAGGGCCGTGCTTTTAAGTCCTACATCAAAACCGAGGCGTGCTCCTTCTCCGTGTTTGTCTTCGTCACTGTCACTCTCGTTTACCGTAAAATCATTTACAACTCCGTCTCCTCCCGCCCTAATGTTGAGATGACACTAAAACATTGACTTCATAATCCCCTCTCTGTTGTGCGGCGCATTCGCTGAACACGAACCGCACGTATCCTGCTGATCCCCGTTAAAAAGTTTGCCACAGCTGCGTTCCACAGTCGGAGTTGGGCTTCTTCAGCAGTACTATTTAAAACCGCAGGAGACGGTGTGCTGTATCATCATAAAGATGGAAATGAGAGAATACTGTATATATCCTGAGATAATGGCGTTAATCTTTCTGCTCGCAACTTCCAACTCCCGCGCTACTGCAGCGACTGAGAAAACCAACAGCGGTTGACTATTAAATATTCATTTTTGATTTATGTCTTTGGATTTTTGTAGCTTGACCAAAAAATACATTTGTTTACCAATCCAGATTTGCACAAGGTGACAAAAAAATAGGGATGTCCAATAAAATCACCCGACTGGTATTAACGTCCAATATTAATAATATCTCGCTGTATGACACTCCAATGGTTGGGCTTCGACAAATGCACGTGCCCTAGAAATAGTTGGCAAGATAAATGGCAATACGGAAGAGGGGGACACTAGATGGCAGCATTACAGCTCACCTTATTACTCTGGATTGGTAATCAGGGGTTCTAATGCAGAACACTAGTACCTGCAAAACATTTCATTGTATTCTACAGATAAACAAATCACCAGGCCTACATATATCGGTATCGGTTAATACCGCAAATGGAAATTAGGTATTTGGAGAATATCGTCCTACTGGACATCCCTAAAAATATAATTGTGGGTAATTTTTTTTTTTTTTCAACTGAGAATCTCTTACAGAAAACATATAACCCATGGTCCTTCAGATGAAGGTTGAAGGGACATTGATTTATTGACTGGTGTTACAAGGACTGATTAGTTGATTGTTTGTTAACGGACTGACTGATTGATTGAATGATTGATCTCACATCACCTGTTACCAGAATCTGAAAAACTGGACATTTTGAGTATTAAGCTTTGATTAAACTTGACAAAAATCTGAAATAAAAGTCTAATCTTTTAGAAAAAAAAATAAAGCCTTATCTTTAATTACAGTTCTTAATCATATTAATCTTGATAAGAAATCTTAATTTATTTTCTTTTTGGTCGTTTTCGTATCGTGATATTTCTACACAACACATTTTTTCCTGTTCTGTTGTACCCTGTGTGACCGTGTTTTTTTCTTTATATCTGGCGGCGAAGAGACAGAAGAAACTTCGCTTCCAAAACTTTTACACAAAGACGAGGAAGAGAGTCTGTTGGCCATATGCACCTATGTCTTATTTTGGTGTGAGGGCTGAAATATTGAACGTTTGGAATCAAATATTTATGAGTAAAACTTTTGAATATTATCCTATATTTTTATCCAAAAGGCAAGTACAATGAATGCATCCAAAGAGCACTGCAATTATCCGCAGATGTATTGGATCGTTTTAACGCCCAACATTTGGGCTTAAAACGCTCAACAACGAAAGAGATAATCGAATGGGTTACATTCGTAGGTTGTTCCTACCAGTTTCTCTGGAGATCTGAATGAAGGCTTCCACTCCACTTTCTCCATAGTTGCCCTCCGAGGCGAGAGTAGACACGTAGTTCCACTCCATCGCCGTGACGATGTCCATCATAGCCTGGGCCTGGTAGGAGTCCGGTGGCACCACACGGGAAAAGAAGTCGTAGCGAGTGTTGTCACTCAATTCTGGAGCAGTGGATGCGTAGCTGATCTGGGGGATCTGTGAGGAAACAAGGAATTTTTTTTTTATTATTTCAAGAAAAACAAAGTTCTGTATAAACAGTTTAATGGTGGCAATGGAAGCCTAGTGGTTAAGGAAACAGACTAGGGTCTGGAGGGTTACAGGCTGAATCCCCCAGTTGCTAGGTTACAACACTCGCTGCTCCATAGGGCACTCAAAGCTGCCCACTGTTCACTTTGGTGATGGGTTGAATGTCGGGGTGACATTAGGTTGTGTGCAGTGGTGTGGATCACAATTTCACAATGACAACGAGTTAGCTTGCCTGATTCCCTTGATGTTCTTCCTGTTTGCAAGGTCCTTATGGTCAAGAAAACCCAGAAAAAATAACGGAATTTTAAAATGGCCTTAATTTTTTTTTATTATTATTATTTTGGATGTTTCAGGTGAAGCAATGAAATATATCTAACACGATCAATTATTTAAATAAAATCAATTTGGTGGGTTGGAAAACCTTTGGAAACTTTGTGTGCAGGTTAAGCTTGAAGCTACGACCCTGATATTAAGAGTCTCAGAGTCTCTACCGACTGAGCTCGCCGGGTTCTAAGAAGACTTGTCCAATGATTGTAATAAAACTCTGGACGTTTTAAACATGGGTGAATGTGTACACATGTTTCGCTTGAAGGTCAAAAAACACCAGGCTACAGCCTCAGCCAGTATCAATACATGATTTCATGAAAGCTAAAGGAGAAATCCAGCAGCAAGTTACTACTAAAAAATGAAGCGCGTAAAGCTGTGATACTATTGGCCTTCACGATACTATTCATGACTATGCATATTTCATCAGTCTTTGATAAAAGATTGACATAAAGTGATTTCCTTTGGTCAAGAAAATTCAGTAAAACGTTTTGGATAAGACATAAAAAAATTGTGAGGATCCTATATTTGGACTTGAGAAGGAAATATTCTTTAGCTAAACTTCATTCATAATCAGATCGCTCACCTGACGAAGTGTTAGCCGAGTGAGAAGGAGATTCATGCTGCAATCTTTCATCTGCGAAACACTTTCATGCATATTTTTAGCGGTTGCGTCGTGAATGTGGGAAAATGTTTCCAGCGTCTCTCACTCTCTGCAGCATCAAGCCTGACTGCTTGTTTTACCCTGTTTTTTTTTTTTTTCTTCTTCTTCTTTTTTTATTAGCATGTGAGGAAATTGTTGACAGCCACAGACGTTGAAATAATTAAAACAAAAGACTTGGAGCTGAGAAGAATTGAGAACAGGCTAACAACACCCGCGGATCCTTCGAGGACGGCTGACAGACAGGTGAAAATGGCATTTCTCAACAGCAATGATGGCAGACGATAAAACTGGAGGGCGGGGACCAGGTGGGAGGACGCAGAGAGAAGGACAAAACAGCAGGTGGATGGAAGGACGGTGGGAGCAGGGCTTTGACAGGATGAGGGAAGACAAGCATGTGAGCACACACACACGCACTCAGGTATTACTCTTGATAAACGGGCAACAGGCGGAGGGTGTTGGACGGTTGACAGGCTGATTGATTTCCCCCCTGACAGAGGGCGACAGGGGAGGGAAGACCCTGTGCTGCCAACGAACACACACACACACACACACACACACACACACAGGAACAGAGACGTCTCATCAACATTCACCAAAGGGAACAGATTTCAGTCACTTCAAGAAACATAAGGCGCGTCTGCCGTATGTCCCAGTCGGGGAGACATACGTTGGACACGGGAAGTACAGAGAGTGCTGAGTACAGCAGAAAACTGCCGCCTCAGACATGAGGCCTGCATGGGTGGGTGGGTGGATGGGTGGTTTGGGTGGATGTGAGTGTAAATGTGACCGGAATGTCTGTAAAGCTCATCGCTCACTGTCTTCTTTCTGTCATTTAGAATCCCCTCCACGCAGGGTCCCTCCTCGTCTGTGCCATTTTGAAAAGGTCAGGGAAGTTTCCCCAGATTTGTGGCAGGTTTTAAGCAGTTCCATGTTGGTGCTAAAACATTCTTTCCTCAGGAGAACTTTTTAGATCCAAGTCTTTGAGGAAGTTCACCCACAAAATACATCTGTATATTTTGAAAACCCCTTTGTAACAGAAGAGAACAGGGGCGGTTTTGTGGAAAAAAAAAAAAAAAAAAATGTTCTCAAACCATGATTTCAGTTAAACTTGACACAATATCAACATTGTTAAATGATTAATCATTGTTGATTGATTATCGGCCAACTGGGAACCATAATATGTGGAGACCTTATTATTCATCTCTGTTATATCAAGCATATTGTGCCTTTTAATCGACAGCAGGCCTGGGCAATTATTTTGACACACGGTCCACAGGTGGTTCTAAAATTTGAGTCACGGGTCAGGTCAGGATCAGAAAGATTACATATTTCCGTAATCTAAGATAAATGATGAGTAAAGTATTAAATAAAGGCTGAATGCTTTTAGCCTCTTTAGACTATCTATTGGGGAAATACTGGCTTTACAGGGAAAAGGTAGAAGGATAACTATAATATCAATTAAAAGTAAAATTTTGCCATGTTGGTCGGGCCGGATTAAAACGCCAAACGGGTCGCATCCGTCCCCCGGGCCTTAGTTTGCACAGGTCCGATCTACAGTGATCTCTCTTCTGTAGCTTAGCCATACAGTGTACGTGAAATAAGTGGCAGAATTTTCTAAAATACAAAAATATAAATCACTATAAATGGGAATCTTATCAAACCTTTGGATCTTGACCATTTGACCCAAAGGTCTTGTGGTAGTTGCGATCCGAGACCCTCTGCGAGATGAAATGTCGGGAAGTAGAGGCAAGATAGTTATTATATTAACCATGATTACATACTGTTATCAACCCTCCCTGGACTCTGGAACCTTAATAGACCCATAATTTCCCAAAGGATACTCCCCAGGGATTAATAAAACTCTATCTATCTACTGTATTACCCTTTCCCTTAAAATTATATGACAGTAGAGATGGAGAATGGAAATATAAGAGAAGAATCAAAGAAATGTTAAGTCACAGACAGAAGTGAAGGAGCGAGAAGCCGACCGACAGGGGAGATAATCAGAGTTGCTACAATGATTGAGCCAATCAGAGAGAGGAACAGTAGAGCGCGCTTAATTAGCCAATAGAACACTGAGTTAACATGATATTGGCAAACAGCACCCAGCACACAATTGTGCATTGGTGTAGCCCAGAGAACACCAAGTACACATTGTATTTATGGAGCCAGAATAGTCTCAAAAAGAACACGCATGTAAACACAGATCCACTTGCGTAATCTGAGAAGAGCAGACAAACAACGCTTCACACGTTTTAAATACGTTGAAAATACGTTTCTGAATTGTGGTACGCGCATACAAATCATGCTTTTTAATTTGTGAAACAACGTGCACGCTAATTTGTATTTTTGAGACCAGATTTGTTAGCGTTAATTTGCTACATCACTCTAACCCCAGCCAATCAGAAGTTTCACTCGTTTGCAGCCAATCACACGGCAGTGTCCCCACAAGGGTCCGTTTGTGACGTCACTAAACTGCGTCCAAGAACCAAGTTTACGTCCTGCAAAAATGGCGAGCATCCAAGTGTGACTATCATGTGATAACATGCTTACATACCAACACTCAAGCGCTCGCCACTGCCGCTTCCAGACGCCATTTCTGTCAGTCTGGAAGTCGCGTTTGTGTGCTCTCTCCTAAGAATATGTACGTGTGTTTACGCACGTGTTCTTCTCAGAATACGCATGCGGATCCGTCTTTATGGGTGTGTTCTTTTTTTAGAATATTCTGGCTCCATAGTATTGGTCAATAATACACCAAGTATGCATTGTATTATTCAATGGATTAGTATGCAATGAATTAGCCACTGGTATTCTATGTACGATCTCATCTGGGTAAACAAAGCTACCAGCAAATGTGCTTATCGCAATTTGTGGGGGAAAAAAAAACATTACGACAATGAACGCATGACAATTCATGGAAGATGGCGACGTCAACAGTAACCAGTGAAGGTCAATGATGTCATCAACCGAGGACACCCGTATGACTAGGAGTTTATAGGGACAAGGATTCATATAGTAGACAGACATGGAGAAAATACTTCTTGGGCAGTAAAATACCCTTCAGAACGAGTAGTCCGTGTGCCGGCTATATTGTGTAACCCAACCTATGAATGTGTTCTTTAGGGTTTTATTTTTGTGTGTGACTGTTTTATTTTATGTGCATTTCAATGGGAGAATATCCATTTCAAAGAGAAATGAATACAACAGCAGGAATCTGAGATATTTGTCTGTTTACAACAGCGGTGGGAGCAGTAACCCCGGAACCCGGGCCAACCTGGCACTTTGATCTTTTCCTCATTTTCACTCTGCAGCTGGAAAAGCGAGAGGCGCGCAGACACAAACACACACTTGTGTACGCAGCACAGTCGCCCTATTGTCCTGTGTTGGTGCTGGGTGAGGAAGAGGAGAAGGGAGGAGGCAGAGAAGGAAATATAAAGCCTTTCAGACTCAGTGACATCTAATAGGACGGCAGAGACGCGGTCTTCGTGTTTCTGACAACAAACAAACAAACACGTGTGTATAGGAGATTATTTCTGACCAAACACTGACGAGAAGGAATGGAGCTGTGGTCGGGAGGCGGGAAATTAATGTCTGGAATTTCTCCTATTGTAGGAAGGAAGATTATGCTCCAAATCCTCCCTAATTCCATTGGCTCTTATTAATTTGTGTCAGAGAAAGAATTAGAAGAAGAAAGACTCACACACACACACGTCTATGTGTGTGTGAGTCACTGAAGATTTTCCCTTTCCCTTTAATGTATTCATTAACCATTAACAATAATTAGCATCTAGCGCTGGATAGTATCAATCCTTTAGCCTTCAAAACAAACAAAAAAAGCTCGTATTAAATCAAATCCAGATTCACATTTACAGGGATTAAATCGTAAACCAAAGAAAATCCAAACTGCTCGTCCTGCCACATGCCTGTGAAAGTGACATTTAGTCTCATTTTTTTTTTTTTTTTTTGCAATGTCGAGGCTACAAATAAGAAGCAACATATCAAAAGGAGACAAAATTACCAAAAATATAACATATATTTATATATATATACATATACAATATACGTATGTTTTGCATATATTTTATTTTATTATTTTATTTCTCGCTTTTTTAATAAATAGCAAAAAAAATCTAAATATCATATGTATAATATTATATATATATATATAAATTGTATAAATAGAAGTTTTTCTGGGGTCTGTGATTCAGGGTTCATGTAGCATTTTTGCAATGCATTATGGTTATCATTCATTCATCTTGAATGAAATACAGGCATCCATCAGTATGCATATATATACACAGAATATATATATATATATATATATATATATATATAATGTGCATGTGTATATATATGTATATATATATATATATATATATACATATATAATTTTTTTTTTTTAATGGATATTTTTTTGGATTTGTTGTGAGCTTCATGGATAGAAAATGCAGTACATCAGTACATTGACGTTTTTTTTTTTTTTTTTGTGGTTACTGTTATAAAAATGATAAAAAATTGGAAAATTGGAACATTCCAAATGGCTGTTGACTGCCGGACCATTGTGTGCAATCATCTTAAGATGGAACCAATTTATATCTAGTGCAATTTCAGCCCTAACTACTCCAACAGTGGTGGTGGACTCTACTAATTTATTTTCAATGAAGAATGAAGAGATTTCAGCAGCTCCTGTCAAAGCAGAGATGTCTTACAGATGTTTTTGTCCGTCATTTGCTGACAGGGTTCAAATAAATATCAAATCCCCGTTGCTCGCAGAGGAATAAAAATGTTATTAAATCCGACTTTGTTGCAAAAGTGTGGAATTGATCCGACGGAGGGAGAACAGAGCTGAGTGGGTAAGAAAAACAACAGAGATTAATTCTTAATTGAACCGGCTCTGCCTCCGAGCAAATACGATTGGAGGCAAACAAACTAATGTGTTTTTCTTCTGCGACAATTAATGCACACCAGCGCGCTAATGATATCTGGGTTTCATGAAACGCGGTGTTGTTGGCATCTGACAAACGTCGTTGTTCTGCGCGTGATGTCGGTATACGGGCCCTCGAAAATGTCAACAACGCAGACTGGAGAGCGTTATCCCAATGCCTACGTCCAAATCTTTCCATAGTTGGGATCAGTTATGGACTGATTTTCTACATCTTTCTAGAACGGCCAATTCCTTGCAGGAAAACCCTGCTCCTTTCTTTACATTTCTATCCACCTCCTAAGAAAGACTTTACACTGATACATTATTAAACAAACCTTAGAAAGTGATGTTCAGCTGAAGACTGTAATAAAGTCACAAACTTGTGTTCATCTTTTCCAAGCTGAGAGTTCTTGAAATGACCTTTGGAAATGCCAGAGAAAAAAAGTCCAAGGGAAATCACGAAGAGATGACGAAGGATTCATTAGGACCAGGGAGCGGCAGCCGTGTACGAGATAACAGATACATTCAGAACATATCCATATAATGTAGGCTTGCACACATTACCTAGACTTGTTTTTTTGGAGGCACCAGTGCAAGTTTAATATATTTGCTCTAAATAGGCCTAAAACCGGGCTTTTTATTTTTCCACGGGGCAGTGGTGGCCTAGTGGTTAAGGAACTGGACTGGGGTCCGAAGGGTTCCAAGTTCCACCAACTGCCAGGTTACGTCCACTGGTCCACTGAGCATGGCCCCGTCCCCACTCACAGCTCCCTGGGTGCCAACTGTTCACTTTGGTGATGGGTTAAATACAGGGTCACATTTCAGTGTGTGCTGTGGTGTGAATAACAACGTCACAATGAGTTTGCTTTCCTTTTCCTTCCTTACACTGTGTGATTTTTTTTTTTCACAATCGTGGTGGCAATATGCTGCTCACACAGGGAGGTGGGGTGGTACTGTGGTGATATAAATAAATGGTGAGGAATACGAGGTATGGGATTGTCTGGGCAGACGTGGTCAGTGTGGTCGGTCAGTTCTGTCCTTGTTTTTTTCTCTGTATCTATGTTCGCACATGTGCAGTGTAGTATGGGAAGGAGTTGGGGAGGTGGTGGGATGAGGGGCTGTGTGGATGGTGATAAACGCTTGTCATGACGCCATGTACACTGCACGTTTAGAGATAACCAAACATTCAGTCCAATTGTCGGTCATCGAAGCAAAATTGCACAATGTGCCGTGGGCATAAAACCGCAGGATTTAATACATTTGAATTACACAGGACTGATTGTTGTGTTATCGTCGGAAGGTACACGACATAACTCAAATCGCACACCACAACAATCTGGCCTGATACGACTAATGGCCAATTTTTGGTAAAAATCGCACAAAGATTTTCTAATGAGGCAAGCGCCTGGAGAGATTTTTAACTTGATTCTTTCAAAAAAGATTAATTGCGATTAACTTATTACAGAATTCGAGCAAATCCAACCATTTTTTTGTTATTTTTCTTTTACCCTAAGTATAAAAATCATTAATTACTTGTTAAATGTTATCTGATTAATTGATATCCATTTCATATACTGTAGCTGGCGTATAAGGTTTGTCCTAAAATGCTCCTTGAGCCACATAATAATAAAAAAGCTGTTAATGTCAGGCCTATTTCGGCGTTATGTGCTGAAAAACAAAGTTATGAATCTAATCTAAATATATGTATATAATATTTTATGTGTACGAGTGTGTGTGCGTGGCAGTAATCGAGCTGTTGGGACTGTAATCTGGGCATTAAGTTGATAGATGGCGAGTGAGCGGAAGCTAATTAACCCCACTGCATCACACACACACACAAACACACACAAAGAGAGCAGTTTGTTGGACTGTACTGATCTTTACAAACACCAACATTAAAATGTTACAAATGAATTAAACTGGATTAGGATTACAGCACAGGATTAATGTTTCTGATCACATTGTTAAGGTCACGTTTATAAACCAAAAAAAAAAAAACGCAACAGCTGCTGGACGTAAGGAGACGGAGGAAACTACAACCATCTGCCTTCGGTTGAATCCTCGGAGCATCTTTCAGATAATACATGGATGGGAATTGTGCGAATTAATTGTTCAACCCAACTCGGAGCGTTTTATTTGCCAGATTGATCCAGTGCGATCCTCGCCCAGGAACCCGACCAGGGAAAGTGCTCATGCTGCAAATTGATCAGCACGTCTGCTGCCCCCGGTTCGGAGTCGGCCTGCAGAGTTGTTTACTCGCACAAAATTTTTTGCCTCTGCCTTTTAATAGCCAGTCCTGGTCTGTGTCAAATGAGGAGGCACAGTGGGACCCCAGGAAGTTAATTTCCCAGGAACTGTCGGGCCCAGAGTCGGATGTCTCCTGTCTGGCTCTGCTCGTCTCCAGTTGGTACAAGGTCACTTCCCTGCCTCGGCCTTTTATCCCTGTTCCCTCAGGTTTTGTCACAGTTACTAAAATATGTAATTACTTAGTGACTGTGCTAAGAACTGGAAAAAGCCTGTCTGTGGGATCAATGGGATCAAACTATGTGTTGAAAAATGGTAATTTTGACCATGCAATATTTTTTTAAGCGTTAAAATAACACAGATATGTGAAATATAATACTTTTATAATTCACATTAATATAAGAGTTCACATTAAATTCACGGCTAATGCCTCTAATTCACAGCCCTGTAATCAGCAATCAAACAGCATTCGTTTCATTTTATTTTGTCTAAAAAAAGAGAGAAGAATAAAATAGACTCATTTAGAAAAAATCAGGAAGAGACAAGCTTGTAGGTTTTAATATAACAAAGTTATTGCTCATTTAAATTCTAAAATGGTCAAAATGACCTCCCTGGCCAATCTAGTATTCAGTTAATTCTGAACTCATCATTGCTGCTGTTTACCAGTCTCAAACAGTGAGTTTACACTAATCTTTTCTTAACTTTACTAACAAGATGTCTACTAGCGAGTATTAAAACATGTATATTGGGCATTGGGAACCTTTATTATTAGCAATTAATCACTTTAATTGTTTCATTGCAATTAATTCATTACGATGTCCCATACACTTTTAGTTTAATGATTAGTATAATAATTTGTTCAGTGGTTCATACAAGTTTAATTAGTGTTGCATTATACTTGTTATAATATTTTGAGCAAGAGAAGAGGCAAAAAAATAGTATTAACATTATAATATTTTAAATATATATATATATATAATAAAATCTTTGTCTAGTATATTATTTGATGTTTGACTGGACAGTTTGGAATGCAATAATACAGCTAACCTGAAATCGAAACCTGGGCGTTCTCCATCACAGACCTTCTCAACCTCCTGAACCACAGCTAAAGATTAATTAGAGCAAAGGAGAACGAGGAGACGATGTGTCCATGAGGACAAATGGCAATAAAGCAAATATGATTAAGGAAAACAGTGATTAGTTTATCGTTAGTCTGAGAAATAATAAGGGCAACTGGAAGGTGAAAACAAACAAAAAAAAAAGTCTGAATGAGTGGCTGCAGAATCAGATGAATAAATGAAACACAGGAAATTGATAGAAAACAACCATCTGCAGCTGCAGGCCATGTAATTCCAGGTTGCAGCAAGATCTAAATAGAGTAGAGAAGAGAGGAGGGCAGCAACGGGAGAAAAATGAACAGAGTGAGACAAGTAGACACCGGGTCTGTTCTGAAATGTCGGCTCATCTTTAATTTAACCCCTTTGTGTCGACGCTCATATTCAAGCTTTAATAAATCACCTCAATTGGATTTCTGCAAGCAATCCAGTCCAGGAGTGAAATTGATGAGGTGTCAGGGTCCCAACAACATACGAGAGGAGAAGGAGTGAGTGACTCAGTGAGAGGACTTCACTTTCAGAAAGGCCACTGATGGTCTTGAGATATAATGAGACCCCTGAGCTTTGACGGGGTCTGATATGGATCTGCTGATGTTCTGATCTCAGACCACCTACATCCTGCATGGTCACTGTCACAGTGTTGGCTGCAGCGATCACCAGAATCCAAACTTCATTTGGCTGCATTCAGAGGACAGCATGAAGCAGACCTGAGCAAACTAGGGTCTGAGGACTGGTTGTGGCCCCGTCGGCATTTTATTCTGGCCCAACAAACTTTTATCCTTATTCTTCTGCCTTTTCAATATCCACATTTCTCCAGTAGGTGGCGATACAAATAATCAATCAATCTGCTCCTGACACGGGCTGCATCAAACTTTAGTAACCATTGTGGCATAGAGTCTAAATATTTGCCCACAACTGGTATACCATCATCTTCTCCACCAGGGGTCGCCAGAACATTTGTCAGAGGAATTGAATTAGGAATAAGGAACGTCAGATAATATTAGGAAATTTATATTAACGTATGAGAATACGTTAATATAAATTTCTGATATCTTTAAGTGTTGTTATCCGTATTTTTTCTGATAATGAAAACCTGAATTAAGACATAACATCTGGGTTCCACCACATCGCATGTTTCCAAAAAAAAAAAAAAACGGTTCAACGTCCCGACGACAGACCAATCACATGCCTTGGCTCTTATGAATGTTTTCAGAACACTATTGAAGCATCATGCAGTGTTTTTTGTTTTTTTTTTTTTTTTTACAAATAAATACATAAGAATTACAAGTTCTCAATAGAATCTTACTCTTTCCACTAGGGGGCCAGAATATAGCAAAGTGTTGGATGTTGGCAAAGTTACCAAAATTGTCCATCCCTATGCACAATATTTCTGGAGAGACATTACTGGGGATCCACACTCAAAAAACATTGAATTAAAAGGTATTTTTTGTCTAACTTTATCATTTTATATTTATTGTGTGTAGTAAGTAGAAAATTCCTTTTAATTTTGGAAATGATTCAATGACTTGAATCATGACTGAATCTTAAAAAAAAGGACCGTAACAAACCTTCAGGTTGTCCAGGTACAAGTCCAGGCTGACAGAGAATTACCACAGCGCCACAGAGAGCACAGTTGGAGACGCGCAGTCAATATTAACCCGACAACCAGCTCCATTTGAATTTCCTGTGAAACCTTATTAAAGGCTGCACCAAGGTGGAAAGGATTTAAATTGTCTGTAGTGGCCGCTGGCAGACAGGACGAGTCAGGTGACTGTGGAGACGGGGGACAGAGTCAGACGGAGGCGGAGACACAGCTGTGAGTACACATAAATATTTCATTGGACTGGCACGAATGCTTTTAATGCATTACCAGTGTGTTGTAAAGAGGAAGTAATCAGGGCTGCCATCATGCTACGTACCACAGACCAGGACAAATCGGACTGATAGTGGTCCAAGGACCAGTGGTGACCACCCCTGACCTATACAATCTTCCATCCGACGGGATGTAGAAAAAATTAATTTCTCTTGGGGTAGAATAGACCTAAAATCCACCTGAAGACTCAGATTTCCAACAGTTCATTTGTCTGTTAAAACCACCATCATCATTCACCTGGTTTTGGCCTCCAGACCCAATAAAAATACTTGTATCCTCGTTCACGTACATCAGAGACGACCAGAGGCTGCAGGGCAAATACTTGAGGCTACAGCTTTTTAATAAACATTGCCACCATTTCCCTATCGGTTCCACATACACGCTCACACCACAGTTGCCCCGGTTTGGGAACCAACGATGAAATTATCATACACAAAACAAACGTCCATCTGTTGATTCCACGCCTCCGAAGGTTCTGACACACAGACACAAACAAACGGAGATGTGCGTGCAGCAGGAAAACACCTTCTCGATCCCTTTCTTTAATTATCTGCTATAATGAAAACCGCTCCGTGCGGACATTCGGCAGGCGGAGCCGCGCGGGACACGTCTCGCCTTTCACTGCGAGACATTTTGACAGCACAAAAGTGTGACAAAAGACGGCCTTATGATCCAATTTCTCTTTAAATGCCGGCAATTACGGCGAGAGACGTTGACGGAAGAAAAAGCTGCAAGAACGAGAAGGAAGTTGTTTGAGTTTAACAATCGGACACCAACCGAGCCACGTTAACCTTAACGTGATAATTATTTTATGTCAATGGCAGTTTGTTTTTCTTTTTTTTTCACTGTTGATCTAAATGTTTCATGACATCATCAGTACAAATTAATTTAATTGAATCATCTTTAAGGGAAATGGCAACACAACAGGGACATGGAGTACGGTTTGGGAGTGACTCACCCACTCACCCGTTACTCACATATATAAACAATCAACTGCATGAGTGGCTTTAACGACACATTGAATGAGAAAATAATAACACGTAGAAACCATTATTTTCATTGCTTTAGATTTACTCAGTGTGTGTCGACTTCCCGGAGAGAATTTACACCAGAGCTCGGCGGGTGAAAAAAAAAGGTCGGTAAAAACGTGGTTATGACCAATACACATTACGTATCATTTATGGCTGACATGAATCACCTGGTTTTGTATAGAGATTCCTCAAAACAGAGTGGGTCTGTAAAGTCTGGAGACACAGGGATGCAACAGCTGCAGTGAGGACATAAAGGTTTATCCTAAAACATGGGGATTTGGGGATTTACCTGACAAACTTAACAATAACTATGAAATAAGTGATTGTAATGGCACTTTAGCTTAAAGTCAGTGTCTCTGGTGTGGAACTCTAGGGTTTACCTCCTGGGTTAGATTGAATCTAGGTTAGGGGGGTTGGTGTCCTCTAGTGGGCTCACCACTTAGACCAGTGGTTCTCAACCTTGTTGGAGCTAACTAACCCCACCAGTTTCATATGTGCATAAACCAAACCCTATGTTTTTTGTGAAATTCAAGACACATAGTTAATATACATATAGGTTGGCCAAGCAATGTCACGTGATATATGTAGCCAGTGATGGACAAGAGAGGCATGTCATCACATATAGACATGTTGATTCGGTGTGTCTTGACCTCAGCGCCCGAGGCTCCACCGAACCCCTGACACCGAACCCGTAGGGTTCCATCGAACCCAGGTTAAAAACCACTGACCTAGAAGAGGTCTAGGTTTATGAGGGGCTGGTACGGTGCAGTGGGATTTGGGTGGTGATTGTGACGGGGATCCCTGGACCGGGGTAAGGGAAGTTTGGGTGTCCCTGCTACAAAGAGGGAGGGAAAGAGAGATGGATGGATGGATGGATGGATGGATGGATAGATAGATAGATCATATTAAGGGAAGGGGTAGTATATAAATTTGTAGGCAGCAGGTGGCGCCACCAATTTGCGACTCCCTCAAATTCAGGACTCTACCTTTACTGTAGTCTTTCACTGACATTCGGTCCAATATTTCTCAACAAGATCACAAATATTTTGCATAAGTACTACTCTCTGTCTGGAATACTGTCTGGAATAATGTATTCCTCCCACGGCCACATCACTCCAGGAACCTAAATTTCATGTGCTGTGAACGCACACAAACACCCACACAGGAGGAAGGCGTCCAACCACTTGATATGAAGCAGCTTCCTGCAGCTTCTCCTCTATTTGTCTCTACCTGCCGCAGCACAAAAGTGCTATCCAACAGTGATTCTCCGCGACTTTGTTCCCGGCTGCGTGCGAGCGAAATGTTTGTGTGCATTCAGATGCAGGTGCGTGCCAACAAGAGAGGTCGTCACACGCCAGCATTCATATTCAGCGTTCCTGTATGTGTTTCCGCTCCCTGCTGGGTGACTGCAGCTGCAAATGTCACACCGGAGCAAAATCAAACTTATTTTGCAGCTTTTGTATTTTTTCTTAGTATGGACGAAGCACAAAAACACACACTCACTCCTGCCAGTCCTGTTGAATTATGGGACAGGAGAACAGGTTCTCCCCGGCATCAGTGCCATTAGGCAGATATTCCCACAGTAACTCCTGTAAATGAGGCCAATACATCATGTGGAATTTTATCAGTTCTGCACCAAAGGCGCTTTGGAACAGTTCGATAAAAAAAAGAAAAAGAAAAAAACTTTGCAGAAGACACACTTTACGACGCGTCTCGTGAATTTCTATCGTCAAACACCACTTCTCATTTCCTCCCCCTCGACAGAAGTAAATCACAGAGGGTAGGGGGGTTAAAATCTGCCACCACAGAAATGCGACTTCCCCTCAAGAAAGTGATACATCATCAGAAATCTGTAATAGCTTTTTAAATTGAATATGTTTTTCCAAAAAACAGTTTGGTTTTATCGTCAACAGCTGTACTCATTTGTTTTTCTGCCCAAAGCAAAGGCTTTAAAAAAAAAAAAAAAAAAATTTAAAGTTTAGGTGAAATCTGGTTTGAATAAAGTGCTCCAAAACGATAAGCATCTGTTGTCATATTTGCCTGCCCACGGAGACGGTTTGGCTTGCTTGCTGACAGCGAAAAAAATCACGTTGCCTTATGGTTCGTGTTCTGTTAAAGGGGCGTACACCAGCCCACAGTGAAAGAAGTTCTAAGACTCTTTGGTGTTAAAAAGGATTATTTTTTTCTGTGGGACTGGCTCCAAAAATATTCCCTGAAGAATTGTAAATTGTTTATTGGGCAGTTAGTGAATTGCTTCTGCTTTGTACCACAAGAGTAAATCTGGGGATGTTTTTGTTGATTATAAACTCTGCCCTTGAGCATCACACATCAATGTTAGGGTTACATTTTTTTTATGTTTTTTTTTTTTTTTAGTTTTTTGAATTTTGAATTTTTATTCTGTTCATTTTGAAGTCAACCCTGTAGCCTTCCAGGGTAATTTCAATATCTTTGAAATATTTTCTAATTAATTTTTGTTGTCATTTGTTGGTGTCTGGCTGTGAAAATGATGTTTTGCAGGTTTTTTGTTGGTTTGTTCCCCTGAATCCCCTATCAAATTAACATAAAAAAATGTTGGGATATTTTCTGAAAATATTTCAATTATTATTTGTTTGTTATGGTATAACTATTTCCCCAAATCACAAGGATATGTTTTGGGAACTGTTTTTGGTAAATAATACATTTTTCCCTGTGGCGCCTGCAGTTTTAAATATAAATATTTTCCAGTAGAATGGTGGAAATTCTTTCTACAAATTCAATACCAACTCATTAGGGAATTTTTTTTCTTCTCTGTGTCAAAATATTTTGTTGAGGGACCATTTGTATGTTTGATAAACAACGTAACCTCCACTGTTAACTGTACCACAGCTGAAGGAATTCTTTTTTTTTTATTGCTCATTTAATAGAGAACTGCGGTTCATCCATAGTGAATTAATTTGTTTTGGTTTGTTTGGTAAAACAGACGTATCCTTAGTGTCCTCCACCAACTGTGCGCTCACACAGCGCACTGACGTCAGTCTGTAGGCTTCTACACCACATCTTCCCTTTCTCAAATCAAAGGTAGAACCTACCATGGATTCAGCAGGGCCTTAGATATGCAGTCGGTCCCCTACATACAAACATCCGACTCATGAACATTTATAGATGCAAACAACCTCCAACTGATCTTCATGAATGTGCAAAATTCCAACCTCCTTAACATCAACACTACAAACACAAATTCAGCATATGTCCCAACGTAACCCAATTTTTTTTTTTTTTTTTTTACTTTTTTCAAAAGTTTTTTTTTTTTTTTCTCTTAGGAACAACAACAACAAATAGGTTTGTTCAGTGACAAAGGCCTAATACCAAAGTAATGAAAAATAAATAAGGAAAAGGAATTATATCGACCTAGCTGAGGGAGGAAGGAGGGACTGAGGGAAGAAAGAAGGGTAGGAAGGACTAAAGGGAGTAAGGTGGGTAGAAGGACATAAGGGAGGTAGGAAGGAGGGAAGGTGGAAAGAAAGGTGAAGGAAGAAAAGGAAGGAAGGAAGCTAGGAGAGGAGAAAGAGAAGAAGGACAGAAGAGGGGAGGCCAAGAAGAAAGGAACGAAGTGAGGAAGGAAGGAGGGAGGAAAGGACAGAAGACTGAAGGGGGAGAAGTAGCCAAGGAAGGGAGCAGGGAGTAGATAGAGGAAGGAATGTTAGAAGGACTAAAAAGGAGGAAAGAGGGACAGAAGAAGAGAAGACACAAAGAAGGACAAAAAGAGACCATCATACTGAGAAACTAAATATGATTGCTGGTTTCTTCCTTTCTTTTTTGTATATTCACATTTCTATCCTGAATCCAGAGTAGATACAGATTCACTGTAAGATAATAAACCAGAAACTTTGTTTAATTTGAGGTGGCTATTTTCTTTTCTTTTTTCTTTCACGCACTCTTTCATGTTGAGTTGAATCGACATTAAAAACTGAATACAATGTTTATTCTGTAAATTTACAGAAATTTAAGTTGTAAAATATTCCCATTGAATCATTGGGGAATGGCCAATTAGAAGAATTCCCATCAAAATGACTGTATTCTCAGACCATAAGTTGGATTTCCTACTTATGTGTATGACAAATATATAAGAATATCTTACCTGACGTGTTTTTTTTTTTTTTACATTGACAGCCACTAGATGGCACTCTAGCTGGATGGTACGACTTAAAATCCAGAAAATACAATACACCAAGTTTGTTCACATGAAGTTCTCAGCAGTTTTACGTAAAATCTGTGATACAAAGAAACAAAAATGGTTTACATATTTTCCTTGTATTTCTTTAGGTTAAACTGCATTTTAACTGCAACCAAAGCTTCTAATCTAATTGGTGGCTGCAGCCTCACAGTATAGAGCGCAAGTCCCAGGCTCCTCCCCCTCAGAGACTTTAAAGAGTTTGACCTATCAGCTCCTGTCCTTCCCCAGTGAACCTTTGAGCAGAGGGAGCCATAGGAACCGTCAATTATAAAACACTTTCGTCAGGGGGAAGAATCCAAGGTTAGGGGTTGTGGTGTGTGAGAGGTAACGGTTCAACGCTATTAAGGTTTTTCTGTCTGTTTTCATGTTCAGTCAAAGCATCGACTGTTTCAAGGGCATGGGATGATGCTTTGATGTCAAAGGTTGACGTTCTTGGTCAAGAACTGAAGGAACACCAGCTAATGCTAAAAGGATGTTTTCAAGGATTAAAAATCAGGGCAATTTATTTTAACCCTTGTTCATTTTTGCTTTGCTTGCAGGCGAGACGGAAAACAGCAAAATACTTTTAGCAGTTAATACATTTAAAGCAGGGGCAGTGGAGACTGTGGAAGAGATGAGGAGAATAGAGGACAGTCAAGATGGAACATCTGGAGAAAAAAGTCAGGAGTGATCTGTGATAGAAGAGAGTCAACTAAGGTGAAGGGGAAGGTTTACAGGACAGTTGTGAGACCAGACATGATGGATAAATTAGAGACACTCGGAATAGACAGAAGACAGGAGGCAGAGCTGGAGGTGGAGGAGTTAAAGATGCTGAGGTTCTCTTTAGGAGAGACAAGGATGGACAGGATCAGGAATGAGGTGATTAGAGGGACAACACAGACAGGAAGGTTTGGAGAAATATATATATACACATATATACACATATATAAGCTATATATATATTAGGGTTAGGGTTAGGGTTATATATATACTGTATATATACCTACATAAACAGAATATTATTCAATACATCGCTATATATTTCTTTTACTGACTTAATAACTATATGATTCTCACTTTAGCCCAGTGATGAGATCTTAAAATACATTTTTTTTCCTAGTTTAAATACTATTATTGTATTATTTTATTTGATTTTTCGATGGGTAGATCCCAATCTACCTAATGGCCAGTCCTAATTTAAAGGAACAGTTTTTCTTCTCTAATTTCAACCGGATCATTAGTCTTTAGATTTAAAAGTTGCGAAATATATTTTCAAGAATCTTAAATTCACTTAAAAGTTAAACGTAGATCAAGAAGAATACAAAATGTTTTATTCAAGATTCTACACACAGTTAATCCCTGTAAAACTAATGATCTCTGTATCATACCTGAGAGAGTTTCTTTTAAGTTTATGATTCAACACGGTCCGAGCTCCGTCACTCAAAGAAACATGAAAACATCTGAACGAGAACTGATTAAAGATAGAGTTCTTTTGAGGCTGCGGCAGCTCAAGGTCCTCCAGAGGCTCAGCGTTCCCCCGTCGGAGGAAGAAAAGAACGACTCAAAGGAAAAGAAATGTTTCAGCCATGAAACAGCAGTGCGGCAGATGGTGCGACATCACACTCATCTATTTCTCCTGATCAGGAGCAGCACTAAAACGCCACTTATGCCATTCCACCAACAGGTTAGCACAATCAAACAGGAAGCGGCGGGAGCACGAATCCCCAACACTCCAGCCTGTGGGTCCCCGGGGGAACCAGCTGTCACATGGCCTCTTTGGAGGCGGTAAGAGTGATAGAGTACTGGTTCAGGTTTTTTCATGCTGACAGGACCGATGGTATAGAGACAGACACTATCTACCCCCCTGGAAGACATCGATGTGTAAATGATTCAATTTCCTAGTAGTTTCCTGCATTTCCTGCAACAATTGACCCTTCTCTTTCCACCTAATAGGATCGGTATCCACAAAATATTTACACGAAGCTGTATGCATATAATTCTTATTTGAAAAGCTTCCTATACAGAACACAACACGCAGAGGAAAACAATGTTTCGGGGGCCAGATTTCCCTCCAATGTCCATGTTTCCCCTACAGATAGCATAGCAAAGGGCTAAAAACATTAGCATGTTATGCTTTCAGGGTGACTTTTACTTGTAATCTCTTAAATAGGGTACACACAAATGTACCATATTTTTGCTCTTCATCTGGACCTTTCTATCTATCTATCTATCTATCTATCTACCTATCTATCTATCTATCGTTCTATCTATCTATCGTTCTATCTATCTATTGTTTTCTACTGATGGTGGATCACCTCTGATTTGTACCAAGTTAATATAGTTCTATTTCAAAATCTATCTATCTATCTATCTATCTATCTATCTATCTATCTTTCCATCCACCTATAGTATCTGTAAATTGCATTTATCTATCTATTTGGGGCAGTGGTAATCTAGAGGTTAAGGAACCGCACTGGGGTCCGCCTGGTTATCACTGGGGTCCGCCTGGTTATTACTTAGGTCCACTGAGCCTGGCATTGTTTTTAGTACTTGAGATGGTTAAATAAATAAAAATAGCCATAAAAAAAAAATATATATATACGTCTCAAAGTTGAAGTTGTCGAACGTAAATTATTGTTATTCTTAATGGCGTGAGTCACAAATGCAATATTTTAGAAGCCGTTGAAGTTGTTATTCACGTCAAAACCTTTCTTTTTACATGAAGAGGTTTTTCTGCCTTATCCATTTCCTGACACTTAAGTCTTTAAATTAAAAAGAAAAACCTCCCAGTTTGAGCTTTTTCCTCTGCCTGCTGGGATGGGAACAGACGACAGTGTTGCAGGACAGAGTTGTTATCAGTACCATATGGTCTCCGGGGAAGCGGTATCGTTTTATTTTTAGGCTGGGAAGTCATTCGGGCTCACACATGCACTCACCCACTGAGAGGAAGCCATTCTACTTCCCCGACGCTAGCCGTGTCTTCAAACCAACCTCCCCCGGTATATGTTCATACATCTTCCTCCCCCTGAAGTCATGCCACGGGCAGGCACAATTGCGCCTCGCATTCATAAACAACGTGTTTTGCTTAATCACTCTTGAGACTTCCTTTATTTCCCGCTTCAGACAAATTGTCACCGAACCCTTCACATTGTGTTATTTCCCTCTCTTTGTGCAGCATTTACTGACTTATAAAATGGGCGTCAAACTGTTTGAGTGTCTAGACTTTATGGTGTTTCATGTTCGAAGTGTGGAGATGTGTTGTTTGGTGAGCTAACAACGTGAAATATTGTTCGCGGAAAGATATTTCATCATCAATCGATATGACTTATGAGGCACCTCACAAACAGTATTTCATCAAGTTAAGGCTACAAGCAATAAAGCTCCTTTGCACCAACACTAACAGACCAAAGAAAAAAAAAACGGAGAGACGTAAAACTTCTTCAAACAATCTTAAAATTTCTTGATCTTGAATAAAGACACTTTGGAAAACTTCGGAAAATGCATTCATGTGTCATGAAATGCTTAGTTATTTAAATTTTGGTGGTTAAAATTGTATTTTTTTTTTTTTTTTTTTGAGACTACTCGTGATCACTGTGAAATAGTATCCTCATGAAATCCAGAAGAAATCTCAGAATTTTTTTTTTTTTTTTTTTCAAAAATGACATAAAATGCATTAACTTGTCTTGAAATACTTAAGTTAATAATATTTTGGTGGTGTAAATTGCAAAAGTGTATTTATTTTTTGGTTTGGAGACTTGTTATCACTGTGAAATACTGTCCCCATAAGATCCAGAATAATTCTCCAAAAATAAATGTTTTTTAAAAATGACTAAAACTGCATTCATTTGTCTTAAAATACTTAGTTATTAATATTTTGGTGGTTAAAATTTTGAAAATTTTTTGATTTGGAGACTAATAATGACTGTGAAATAGGGTCCTCATAAGATCCAGAACAATTCTCCAAAAAATAAAGTTTAAAAAAAAAGTGACATAAAATGCATTCATTTGTCTTAAAAAACTTCGTTATTAATATTTTGGTGGTTAAAATTGTAAAAAAAAATGTTTTTTTTAATTTGGAGACTAGTGATCACTGTGAAATACTGTCCTCATAAGATCCAGAAGTAATCTCCAAATATAAAAGTTTTTCAAAAAGTACTTAAATTCCATTCATGTGTCTTGAAATACATAGTCATACATACATAGCCATTCAGTATTCATTCATCTTCATTCTCTTATCTGTTACTGGGTCTCAGGGGCAGCGGTCTCCACCACTGCCACCTAAATCACACTGCTACACACTGCCTTTCTGTGGGTGGAAAACTCCTTGGGATTTTAAGAGGGTAGGGACAACTCCATGCTCATGCACCTCAGTGGCAACATTTCAGCCAGGTTGACGCTACATCTATCTTCTCCTGACCTGGCCCACCAGTCAAATATCTCCCCCTGCCTGGTTTGGAGTATAAGACAAATCAATGAGTCATCTGCATAGAAATATACAAGATGGAACTGCAGATCCATTTTCATTAAGTCAGTCGCCCCAACAAAAATGTTGACATTTCAAATGCATTTAATAAATAACAAGCAGCGTCATATTTCACAATGAATCAAAATCAATGAAACAGATTTCATCCTTGGTTGTTATTATCATTTTTTTTTTCTTTTCTGGAAAAAAACGGGAATCAAACTGTGGTTGAATAGTGACGGTTACACTGTCACTTTAACAAACTGCATCTGTGACTCATCCAGCCCTACATTAGCATGCATGTGATGAACAGGACCCAGTCAGTGAATACCAATGCTCATTGTCTCTCAGTGTTTTATGTATTGTATAGTATATGGAAGATGAATGACATATCAGTGTCGATATGAACAAACGTGTTGGAATGTGGGTGTGGGTGTGTGTGTGTGTGTGTGTGTGTGTGTGTGGTGTCAATATTGCTGTTAATGTGTTTTGCTGAATACAGAGCAGTTGGAATCACAGACCCAACAGCCTGTTATGATGATGGACTGAGTGGGAGGAGGGAGGGAGCGAGGAAGGAGGGGAGAACAGGAGGAAACGAGGAAACTCTAGGATTCAGAAATATATATATATAAAAATATAATTAGCTAGTGAGAGTAGAATGGGCCACGAGAGAAAAAGATGGGAACAGAAGGGAAAGATTATGGTATGGTCCTTAATTACCCTCAATGATGACAAAGGGAGGGCAAAGAGCCATACAGCGCCACCCATCTGATGGAATGGGTGGTAATAATGAGTGAGAGATTCATAAGCAGAGATGATGAAATAAAAGGTTTTAAAATTAACACGGAAATTATTCATCTCCATGTTATTATTGAGTCATTATTGAGTCGCACGGGCTGCATTCTCCACCTCTGTCACCCAAATCCTGCTGCACCATACTTGGAGCCTTCCTGGCGGTGGTGAGCGGGCTTGGACAGTGCTATGGTCAGAGCGCATCAGTAGCCACCAGTGTCAAAATAGCGAACGTAAATGTTTAGTTGTACAGGAAAAGCAGAAACTGGTACACAAGTCAAGAGTGCCCTCTAGTGGCTCTCAGTATAAAAAAATTTGACGTAAATTTTCAATTGTGGAGAGGTCGCAGATAGTGCTACAGAATTTAAGAGTACCCTCTAGTGGCTGTAAGTGTAAAAATAACAACCAAGGAAATTTCCAGTGGAAGGGAGGTAGCAGATACTGCTGCATAGAGTGCCCCCTAGTGTATCCCCTTGTAATTCTATGAACGGAAAAGTATATATTTTATCACAAAACTCCCATTAATGTGAGATTTAAAGCCCAGAAAACAGGGTAATTTATATAAAAAGAGAAAACTATATTAGCCCTACAAGCAATATAGCACGTCATGGGTTCAGATCCGGTGACTCACACTGATAAAAAAAGAAAAAAACAAAATAATAAGACCTGCGTGTCACTGACTTTAAAGTTAAAAATCAACAATCATGACTTTGAGAGACAAAAATAGTAATTATTCACAAAAACCACACACAAAGGCCAATTAGAATACACTGTGTGTGTTCTTAGAATATGACATTGAATTGAGAATTTATTCTGCCCTCCTCAGGAGGGAGGTCTGAGGAAGAGAAAGGGCAGAGAATATATATTTCATGGAGGCTGACAGGAGATCTGTGGCTCGAGCCTGATTGTTCACCCAGGACCATAATCACAACTCAAAGGTTTTATTCTATGAAAAGTACACACATTCAGCCTTAGGTGTAATTACAGTATTCACTTTTTTTTTC
Organism: Paraplagusia blochii; assembly: GCA_016785265.1. NCBI lineage: Eukaryota > Metazoa > Chordata > Actinopteri > Pleuronectiformes > Cynoglossidae > Paraplagusia > Paraplagusia blochii. The sequence goes on from JAFBJS010012458.1 coordinate 50,218, forward strand.
CCTAATGTCCGAATACTTACTGCTTTTTCTTTGCACTAGTATTTTTCCCTGAGGTCTTTGCACAATTCATCCAAACATACACAACTACATCAATGTAAACAGTATCTATTTGTACATATTCACATATATGTTATGACATCATACTTTTACATGCAGTATGTGTGTATATAGTAGGGATGACCAAGTATGGGATGGTAAGAGTTCAGTTACATGATTTTGCATGGAATCTAGACAGACAGGTAGATGGACAGATGGATAGATGGATAGATAGGTAGATAGATAGATAGATAGATGGATAGACAGACAGACAGATAGGTGGATGAATGGATGCATGGATGGATGAATATCCTGAAGCCCCTAATCAGACTCTAGCCTTGTGAACCAGACTGTAATTGCTGCTGCTGAGAAACATCACAAAGTTTTATCCCCGCCTTCGCTGTTTTCACAAAAAACATTCAAAAGAACTCCAAAGAGGAACGATCAGGGGACTTTTTTTTTTTGCTGTGCGAGTCCCATTTTGTGTAATTTTGAGAACACTGTGATCGTCCACTTCACTTAGACAACAATTGTCCCTCATCCTTTATACCGCTCCACCTCCCATTAGGAAGATATCCCCATTTCCCTGATGTAATTCTCACCAATTCTCACTCTCTCTCTGCTGTTCACATCTCCTTCAAGAGACTCGCATGAACATTCACACATTCTTGTCTCTGCTCTGCTGCACTGTGAGATTTCCCTCTCAGTAAAAGGAAGAAAAAAAACATTTCTCTTTGAATCTTTGTACTTCAAGATCAGTCTGGGCTCCATTTAACTCCAACACTTTCAAACCTTCTACAGATTATAAACAACTGATTTTTTATGTTTCTTTGCTCCTCCTGATATTTATAGAAAATTAAAATGCTCTGAAACCAAAGGATACTTGTATAATACCTGTGTTATTGTACTGGTACTTTAATTTTACCTCATCATGGCTGCACTTCCTTTCCTTCTTTTCCAAGGTTTTTATTGTTTGTTTGTGTTTCTACTTTTTTGTTTTACCTAAAGATGATGAAACTGTTTTGTTGTTGTAGTTATTATTATTGTTGTTATTGCAAAAATGTACATATATAACTGACATAACTGATATAACTATCTGCATTTTCAGTATTCATCTAAGCAAGACAATATAATATTGCTTTAATGGCAATGGCAACAACAATTTAAGACAACAACTTTATTTTCTGTATAACTCATCCATTTTTCATAAAAAGTTTAAAAAATATCTACTCAATAAAACATTCTTATAGGCAACACAGCTGACTGACCAAAAAGTGAGAGGAGCTTTTGCACCAAAACTTATATTATAAAGTATACATAAGTAAGCGTACTACAAAATAAAAGAGGAAATTAGACTCGTAGAATCATGAGTTTTGAGAAAAGTGTCAGGGAAAAGCAACGGATGCAACTTCCCAACCACAACATTTTTATTTTTTTTTTATGTACTTTGAGCAAATAAAAGTCCAGTAGGTTTGGTCTATCAACCCTGATGTCTGGTTTGTGGAGTAGAATTATATTATCTTTGCCAAAAACTCACCTTGAAACTACTCACCCTGCAACCTGTAAAGCACCAAACACCATATTTAATGTTAATGAACCTTTGTGCAAACTCGGTTTTAGCTTTCAGTATCTCCCGTTGACTTAGAGGAACAACATTAAAATAACTCCACAGTCGACTGCATAAACTTTGAAGACGCTGGCGAAAAAATACATTTTTTAAAATTGTAGTTTTAGGGGCCTGGGTTTTAGAAAGAGAAAAACATATAAACTGCTATATCAACATTTTTTTTTTCATACTTCTTATTGTAATTAAAGCCACCATAAAGCACAGCTGTGCAGACCTTAATTTGGATTCCCAGATGCAGACGTGTTTTTCTTCAGAATACATTTTGCTTAACAGGGTCTGGCAGGGTGTGTGTAAAAAGGATAACTCGATTTGAAGAAAAAAAAAAAAACACAGTTGACTGTGAGGTTACGGTGCGTGACCCATCTGAGTCTCTCCTGCTCCTCCTCACTTCACTCTGAGTGTTTGTAATGGAATTTGTCTCTAAATGATGACAGTAATGGAAGATGATGGAACTGCTGCTGCCGCGCTCGCTGGCACGGCCTTCTCCGTCGGCGGAAGGCTAGTTAAACGCACTAACCGGGCGCTGTGAACACAGAACGCACCAATCATAACATTTTGCAGCCACGTCAATTAAACCCCCAGTTGCACAGTTGATGCACAAAAGGTTGAGTTTTTTTTTTGTTTGTTTGTTTTTGTCAATGCATCCTGTTCTTTTTGGTGTCTGTTGTCGAGAGCGATGCTACCGTCTGATTATGTCACAACAGCACATCAGTCGGAGATAAAGATGCTGTCAGGGTCTTTTGTGTTTTGGACATTTATTTTTAGGCTGAAGGAAGCAGAACACCTTCAAGGAACATCTGCAGAGAAGAGCTGATAAGAAAAGGAAAATCACTGATCTCCTGGAGGATCCTGAGTTGAATCTCTGCTTTTATTGTCGTCTCCCTCCTAAGACCTCACAATGGAAAGTTCTGTCAACCTGTTGTACTGACAAAATGATGCAGCGTTTTAGGACAGAGGTTTGGACGACTGGCAGCGATGTGTTTGCACGACTTGGGAAAAACCTCATTCTCACAATGTACCCTAATACAGACACTCGCCACGATCACTGATGATCAGGTCCTGACGTTAACTTGAAATAAATGCATAAATAAAGGAAAGAAGGAAAGGAAACTCCTTGTCCTTGTGATGGTGGAACCTGCTTAGGAACCTGGTGCGGTTCCTCAACCTCTTGGCCACAACTGCCACTCATTAATAAATGTGACAATTACAAAATAGGGCAGTGGCGGCTTAGACATAGTTGGGGTTCATGTTTGAAATCACAAGCTGCCAGGGTGGCACTGATGTCACTGTCCACACATACAGTAACTTCCAGTGGGCTAACCACCCACAGGAAGGCTCACAGTAGGGGGCAGTGTGATTTGGGTGGCAGGCATGGAGACTGTCGACCTAGAAATGTGAGCATTACAAGGAAAAAAAATCATAAAGATAATCATAATAAAATCCCGTTATATAATTTGGAGAGGTTTGTCAGGCCCGATTACGAACTTGGAGGTGCTGCATCCTGTCCCACGAGCCTTATTTTTCCCTGATCTCAAATACATCAATATTTTTGCTGATATATGCAGTGTATGTTGTGGGAACTAAATCTGAACATAAAGTTTTCCAAAGTACTTTCATCATAGTTTAGGCCATTTTAAGATTGTCTGAAAATTTTTTACGTCTCTCAGTTTAATTCTTTTCTCTGTTGGCATTGGTACAGTGTGATTTGGGTGGCAGCCGTGAAGACTGTTGAAATCACCTCTATTTTACACTTTTTCACAGACCGAAGTGATTAACTGATTCACAAGGTTATGACTTATGACGTAAATGCGATACATGAAAAAATTAAATGTCCATGTATCTGAAACTGCATAGAGAGATCAGATATCACATCGACTTAGTTATTGTTTGGAACATTACAGATGTAGTGCTGTCCAGTCACACAGTAAATCATGTGAATAAACCCCAAATCCTTATTGCCATTTAACAGTTGTAGCTATATTTAACCTAGAATTCAACTTCAGAATCAGGTTTAGGTCTAACTCATCAAACCCAACCCAAAATTACATCCTTCTAACTGCCCAGGCAGACACTGATGAGAACAGGGCCGGGAACTAACAGTGATGAGCAGCAGAGGTCCTGCAGCCACTCAGTCACGGAGGTGGATCTGCACACAGCTGCTCCTATTACACAGGTGGCGTGTAAACTTTGGAAAAGTGCTGCCTGGGCCATTTCCACAGTCTTTATCCGTCCTGTGTTGTCTGACAGCAGGTGATACAGTCTCTGATGTCACATTACTGACTGTCTCCTCTGGTGAAGGAGTCTGCTTTGAAAGGGATTCCTGGTGTGTGAGCTCACACACGGCCGTCCTAATCCTCACACACATCTGATTCACAAACTCAAACGTTCTAGTTGGGAAATAACGGATCCATGCACAACGTTCCTCTGGGATTCAATATGGAACCGATTGTACTGGTTGAACAAGGCTGATTATTCTATTTTCTAGATCGTACTCGTAAGTTGTACTTATTAGACATATACTCAGGTGCTGCATGTATAATAAAATATATCATTTTAACATGCACGATACAGTCTCACTAACATCCACTAGAGGGCACTTCTAAAAAACTTAAAAAGTGCGACTTATAGTCCAGATGCATGGATGGATGGATGGGTGGATGGGTTGGTAGGTAGATAGGTAGACAGACAGACAGACAGACAGACAGACAGACAGACAGACAGACAGACAGACAGACAGATAGATAGATAGATAGATAAGAGACAGACAGTTAGATAGATAGATAGATAGATAGATGGAATTCTACATTTTAATTTCAGTTTAACTGCTGGAGTATTTGTGTGCGCAAGAAGCAGGAATTAATTTGTGCCCCAAAAAATTTCAAAGACCTCACTAAACTATTCAGAAAGTGGAACATTACAGATAATGACTTAAAAGAAGAAAAAAAAAAAAAAACTAAACGAAAATACTCTTTCAGTTTGTGCCCAGAGGAAGAGCTGCTGAATTAAATTGCCAATTATTGGACCTGAAACAGCAGTTACAGACATTCCACCAGATAGATACAGTACGACTCCCAGGAGAGAGATTTCTGAGTGTTCAGCAAACACATGAAATCCTGCATCTCACAGTATCATCTAAACTGCTACCTGGCTCAATGTTTTGACTAAAACCTTTAGTGTTTACCAAATGTTTTTGAACCTCAGTACATACACCGTAAAGACAATCGCAGACACGGAGGTACACGTGCTGTATTATCATATTCATCTAGTTTAATGACCTAATTATTGACCGAACCTGTTTAGTTGAACATAACTCCGATGCACAGGCAGGAATTGAAGAAAGATCTTATAATTCTTTTTTTTAAAACCCATCTGCTTTTGTATTGGATAGTTGTGGCTCTCCATTACATGCAACAGTTTTTTTTTTATGAAAACTAAAGTCTATTTCCATTAAAAAGTTCTAGACTACATATCTGGAGAGAAAGGAAAACATGCACTGTAACAATCAATTTTCCGATAAATATTAAGGTTTGGCCCGCAACTGGATCATTTTCCACAACTAATGATCTCTCACAGCCCAGTAGGGGGCCCCGGCACAGCGGTCGGGATTCAGTGATTTAAGGAACAGTGAGTTTCCACAAAAGAAAAGTTTTTTGTTTTGTTGGACATGAAGGATGAATAAAAACAAGAACAATCTTTTCCTTTACTGCCAGCCGATGCGCCAAACACTATTTAACACCTAAAGTGTGTGTACACGCTGCAAAAATCTGCATATCCAAACAAACAGATGATGTAAAGCAGTCGGTGCCGACAGACCTTCAGCTACAGACTCACGTAGCGTGACCGTTCTCTGCCGTGCTGCGTCAGCGTTTGAGGATTCTTCAGCTGCGCCCATTACCGCTCGGCTAAGTGGAAGGGAGGATAAGCTCTCCACTTTATCTGAACACCTTCAACCAATCACAGCCCTCCTCAACAGCACTAAGCCCCGGAAGCAGCCGGGGTGCCCGTGTTAAACAGTGTCGGGGGCAGATTTGATGCGACATTTCCACACCTGGAAGTGTGTGCTGTTAATAAAGCAGCTTGTTACTCCACAAAGAAATTCCACTTGGAGTCGTACTGGGATTGGGAATGTTTGAAGGGAGGGAACGCATCTGTTGTCGTTCTGCGGCGAAGATTTTTAAAATTAAAAGTACAGGCGGGGAGGAAAGAGGAAAAGGTGTTTTATGGAGACTGTCGTTTAACAGACATTACAGTATATTACCATGGTTAAAAAAACAAAAAAAAAATGTACATTTTTAGACATATATAAACATATTTTTGTGAGGAACTAAATTCCATAAACAAACACAGACCATCCAGATTGTTTTCAACAAAAAGATGATCATAACATTGTGTGAAATTATATGTATGTATGGATGTATGTACAGTATGTATGTATCTATGTGTATGTGTGTGTGTGTGTATTTGTCTTTAGAAATAATGTTAGGCTTTGTTTTTACACAGAGACACACACACATATATCTGTACATATATTTTATATACATTATATAAAATATTTTTATATACATTTATATATTTTCTTAGATAGATTCTTTGTCATTTTACACAATACAACAGAATTTAATTATACTTTAATTTCATTATTTTCAACAAATAAGGAATCTATACATTTCTACACACATATGTATATATACATACATTCATATATGTCTATATACATAAAGGTATATATATATATATTATTCATGTGTGTGTGAATGTGTGTATGTGTGCGTAGAAAGAAAGGCTAACATCACATATGCATACATATTATACATGTATGCAAAAATGTATAGATAAATATGTTCAAACATATTTCTATACATGTATCTATACAGATATATGTACACATTTTCTCCATATATGAATGTATGAAGAAATATATTCATACATGTGTGCATATTTCAGTGTACAGCACATTAGGTTATATATGAGTTTACATTGTACACAATTTTCAGAATAAATACATTTTTCCTTGATCCCACCCACCCTCTCAACACCTTAACACACACACAAATACACACACAGGACACAAATGCCGTAGTTAGGCGCCTTTCCCTCACTTCAACACCCCATCATTCTCATATTGCAGTTTCCTATTCATCGTGCCAGTCTGTGCGGCTAATGATCCCCCACTGCTCGTTCTAATACAAAAGGAAGTGTGAGCATTGACAGGTATTAGCTCACTCATTTTACTCGCAAACTAACAATGCTGTGGCTTCCAGCAAAGGCAAAATTGTTCTTCGTGACAGTCTGCAACACAGATGCCAGAACAGAAGGTTTTACTTCAGGTGAGGTGGAAACTGATGGGAAAAAAAAAAGGGAAGGAGGCAGGGAAGGAGGGTGGAGGAAGTTGATTGTGGGCTGTGAAATAAGAAAGCAGAGTAGAGTTTTATACATGTATGCAAAAATGTATAGATAAATATGTTCAAACATATTCCTATACATGTATCTATACAGATATGTGTACATATTTTCTCCCTATAGCAGTATATGAAGAAATATATTCATATTTGTGTGCATATTTCAGTGTACAGCACATTAGGTTATATATGAGTTTACATTGTACACAATTCTCAGAATAAATATGTTTTTCCTTGATCCCACCCACCCTCTCAACACCTTAACACACACACAAATACACACACAGGACACAAATGCCGTAGTTAGGCGCCTTTCCCTCACTCCAACACCCCATCATTCTCATATTGCAGTTTCCTATTCATCGTGCCAGTCTGTGCGGCTAATGATCCCCCACTGCTCGTTCTAATACAAAAGGAAGTGTGAGCATTGACAGGTATTAGCTCACTCATTTTACTCGCAAACTAACAATGCTGTGGCTTCCAGCAAAGGCAAAATTGTTCTTCGTGACAGTCTGCAACACAGATGCCAGAACAGAAGGTTTTACTTCAGGTGAGGTGGAAACTGATGGGAAAAAAAAAGGGAAGGAGGCAGGGAAGGAGGGTGGAGGAAGTTGATTGTGGGCTGTGAAATAAGAAAGCAGAGTAGAGGAGGAGAGGGAGAGGAAGGGATGTATAATTTATTCCCCCACCATTTCATTAAATATATATGGGCATTAGAGCAGAAAGACGTCTTTCTGACAACTGCAATGGATCTACAGAGTTTCCTCTTTCTCTCCCGCAGCACTTTGTGCACACAAAGTTGCAAAAAATACAAAAAAATAAAAAGACATTGTCACACTTTGTCTCTCACACAAACACACACACACAGACATTCACAAAAGTACACACACGTATCCTTGGCAGGCGAGTCAACTATTACAGTGTCTGTCGGTCATTACGCCTTATTCCCCTTGTGATGGATGTAACACTTTGTGGCACTGCAGAATGTGTTTTGGAAATGTGTTTGGAATTGCTTTGTGGCCCTGCTGAATGCTTTCGGAATGAGATCATAACACGCTGAGAGCCTCTGTAATACCATTGTGGAGCAAGTGGCAGGGCATGGCTACATTGTAAGTGACTGATTGCTGGGCAGGTGTTATTTAAGGTGCCTTTCCTTAAAGTCGACACAAGGGCGGCCGTGTCGCACAGCAGGACCCAGGACCCAGGACGAGTATTTACGACCACTTCCCGATGGGACCGGATTTACACGCACGTTCTTTTCCGTAACACTGCCAATTTCGGGGTATTTGCTGACATCGGTGACCACAATTGCGCGCTAAGTGGAGTTAGATGCTTTGTCAACCCGCATTATTCTGTGAAATGGAAAAACATATTGCAGAGAAAATTTGATTTTCCCACTGCGGGCACTTTGGAAAAATAGAGATGCGAAATCTGGGATGTTGCACTGGATTCAATGGGTCACCAGTTCAACGTAAAATCCACCTGGTGCTAGTAGAGCAACTCAAAACTAACCTTTCTGCCCATAACAAAGCCAGAAAAAAGTTTTATCTTGGATTTTTATGTAAACCTTAAGCTAGGTGGCCGCAGATTGGTTATTACTTTCTTCAATTCCTGCAAAATATAAGGGTTGTGTTCAACTAAACAGATCAGTGTTTAGTACTGAGTTAAGTAAATCATAAATAACTTGTAATGGACAGTTTTTTCTGGACAAATTGAAACCTCATAAAGTTTCATCAAACAACAGTGTTGTTTAATAATGCGGTTTGCCCTGTGTTGTGTTTACTGACCTTAACCAGCACTGAAAAATTTTTCACGACATTTATGTACAACTTTGATTAGCCCACTGTTATTGCACCACTTGATGTTTTGTTGGCGCATAACGACAACTGAAGTCAGGAGCATCAGAGAGTAAAACTGGACTATACTGTGTTTGGACAGCGGGGAGAAACATATGTTTCAGGCTTCCATGTAATATTATGTTTATGTGTGTATAAGGACCCCAAAATGCAGCTATATAACAGAGCATGATTGACACAGAAATCAACAAGCTCTTAAACTAACACCGTTTGCTCATTCAATTCGGAATCGAACACCAAAGTAGGTAATTCGGGAATTGATCCCATATTAACTAATCCGCATTCGATTCACTTTGCATTCACATTCAGTTTAATTTGGTATTCACTGCACATTCAATACCCGCTTTGCATTCACACACAATAAGGGAGCGAATGCGCATTAGTCTAACTATGGTCCAGTTTCAATTTGATCACGTGGTTATATAACGACATCTCGTTAATATGCGGTTTTATTCAACATGAATTCTGTCAACAAACGCACGTGCAATATTGAGGAATAAATGGAGCAGGTTAGAAAAAGATCAAGGTGACGTATGAAAGCGAGAAGGAGACACGAAGAATGAATGAAGAAGATAAGGAGAGAAAGTATGAGGAAGTGTTTTGTAATCCTGTTCCTAATAATGCAGCAACATCTAGCGGTTGACAAGGAGATGAGCCGCTCCCGTAGCGTTTTACTTGTTAAACTAATACGGGTGTTGTTGTGTTCACACACACGTGGGGAGCAACAACTGTTTTACTTTTTTACCCGTATTAGTTAATTCGGTATCGAAACCACCGACTAGAGGTGGATTAGTTAACGCGCATTAGTTGAGGAGCGAATGCGCGTTAGTTTGTAATGTGAACACAAACGGGGAGCAAAACTGGTTTGCGTCGCAGCAAGTACCGAAATAAGTGCCAGTGTGAACGCAAGACACTGAAGATGAAGAATTTGTGGAAGAGGAGTGAACTAAAAAAGTGTAGTGTATTGTGTATTGTACAACAAATATACAATTTTGGAGGAAAAACCTTTCTTGGAGGTGTTCTGCTGCATTTGTCGTCTGTAAAACTTGCACAGAGTTGCTCAAAGACCGTTGGGAAACAGAGATGTATTCAAACCCAGAATCCACAAATTAAAACACAAACCGCACTCTGCTTCTGAACTTCTTGCCAAACAATATAAACATACTGGAGTCACAAAAAAACAGAACTGTCAAGTTGTAAAGCTTCTGCAATCCCCTCCTAACACTCAGAAGCCCTCGGGCCGTCGATGATTAATCAATGGCTCTCAGTCTCATCGATCCTGGCCCTGGATGCCAGCCATTAAGCAGATGTGATCCTCAGCCCTGTGGCCTGAAACTTGCTTGACTAGAAACTTAACACTCAGACACACACACCAAGCCATCTCAAACTTAACACAACAAAGTTGTTTTTTTTCATGACTAAATTATATTCTTGCCACCGTTTCTCTTTTTTTTTCCGGGCTTCAGGCCTATGTACGTGCACCCAGAAGAACACCTGCCACCGTGGCATCTGGCAACTAACTACACTTGTTGTTTTCACACTTTGTTGTACAACGACAAAAGGATTTTCAAAGTTAAGAAGAAAATGTTCATTAGAGCCAAATGCTAAAAGATCTAGAAGTCAGGACAGGCAGGAATTATGGGAGGTTGAGGAAACGTGTCAAGGTTACATCTTGGTTATTACTCATGCTATTCATGCATGAGTTAGATGGTCAACTCATTTGTAGACTCTTAGCATAAGTCAGTGTTTCTAAAACAGTGGGTAAAACCACCCTGTGGTGAGCATGGTAGCATGCCAGAGGCTCAGAGGGTCTTCCAGTGGAAAATGACACACTAGACACAAGTACCACTCACACTCTGTAATCTGGGGCAGTTGTGGTGTAGTTGTTGAGGGTCCAAAGGGTTTGAATCCACCACCTGCCAGGATAATGCTGAGGTCCAATGAGCAAGGCACCGTCCCCACTCACACCTACCCTAACACTCAAAGCTGCCCACTGTTCTCATTGGTGGGTTAAATGCAATTGTCCCGTTTTGTAGTGTACCTGTCTCTTATACACATCTAGATGTGTATAAGAGACAGGTGGAGAGACCAGCCATGATGGATGGGTTAGAGACAGAAGACAGGACACAGAGGTGGAGGTGGCGGAGTCAAACATGCTGAGGTTCTCTTTAGGAGAGACAAGGATGGACAGGATCAGGAATGAGGGACATTAGAGGGACAACACAGACAGGAAGGTTTGGAGAAAAAGAAGCTAGAGAAGACAGATTGATGCACCCAGAAGAACACCTGCCACCGTGGCATCTGGCAACTAACTACACTTGTTGTTTTCACACTTTGTTGTACAACGACAAAAGGATTTTCAACGTTAAAAGCTGCCCACTGTTCACATCGCTGATGGGTTAAAAGCAAGGTCCCGTTTTGTTGTGTACAATGGTGTAAATCATAGTGACAATGTGTTTGCTTTTCTTTCCTTCCCTGTAATGCAAGCCTCCAGTCACAAGGTGGTGGTAACTCATACAGTGGTTTGTACAGTAAAAAAAAATAAAAAAATAAACACTTCTTACCGGGTTCTTACTAGTATTTCAATTTACAAGGTTGTGGGTTGGGATGGAAGGGACGTGAAAGCATTTCTGTCCCCAAGGGGAAGATGTAAGAAAATAATTGAGAACCACTGCTGCAAGTCAACGAAAGAAAGACTGCCACCTCCACAAACCACAGCTGATCCCTAGGGACGGCTGTGCTCAGTGGATAGACAGAGATATTGCCCTCCAATTAGAAGGTCATGGTGTTCAAATCCAGCAGGCAAGAGTGAACTGTTGAGTGGTTAGCCTTGAAATGCTAACCATGCAGTGAATTAGTATTGGCTATTGAAGAGCAATGAGCCATTGACTCTAACGTTGATTGATGAAACAAGTCAATATTTTGAGACATATGACTCATTTAAAATTTGTTCATGAAGATGAAGACCAGGATGATGGAAAATCTTTTTGAGTGATGGTTATGGGAGGCAATCTTAAAGTAGCGTAGAGCAGAGCACATTCCCACACCTATACTCTGGTCTGAACCTACATGTTGGGAACAAATCAGGAAAGGGATCTTCAATAAAAGATGTGTGAACAAACCAAAAAAAAAAAAGTGAACAGCTAAAGGGCTTCCATTCCCTGCTAATGATTGTGTTAAATATTTTAAAACTTTCATCAGTCCATGAAATGATGCTCAAATTCTGGCAAACAATAACTAGAAGTCGGATTTACATTTGAAGCAAAAGCAAGTCTGTGTATAAACACAAAATCATTACATCCAGAAATATCATTGTCAAGGCCTGAGCAACAACATAATGAATTATTGATTCAATTATTAGTCACTAAAGGGACGGGGCCTTGGTTTACAAATATTCAGTCTTTCATTTATTTATTGCGTATTTTAAACCAAAATATAGTTTTATTCAAATTGTTTGAGGCAGTTCTAGGAAAACTATGGCCCGGGGACCAGACACAGTCCGCTGGATTCTCAAATCTGACAACCTGAAATTGGTACAAGGCGGTTCTGTTTCATTCACTACACAGCAGGAAGTGTAATTTTCCATCCATGTCCCTAGATGGACACATCAAAGTAAATCCCACAGATTATTTTGTGCATAACACAATTTAACCCAATACAGAACAATTTACCCTATTTTGATCCATTACCCAAACAATTTGGCCATCTTTAATCAAATCTAAGCTTTAATTATTGTTTAGGCTGGTAAAAAAAAAAAAAAAAAAAAAGATCATTCAAGAATGAAGAGACCAGGACAAAAGTTCAAGTCCAGATAAATAATATAAGGATTCCATTCATGTCATTTTTTTGACTTCATATAATAGTATATAAAGGAAGTCCCTGAAACTACATCTAAAACACTAAATAAATTTGGTACACACACTGTGGCTGCATGAGTTGTGTTGACTCACATTTTAGTCAAACCGTTAAAGATAATAATATGCAGCAGACTTGTTAAAATCTGGCAAAACGAGGCAATTGCTGACTAAATTGCAAAAAGATTTTAAAGGCAAATAATTCCGCACTTTATATGGAACTTATTCAGAGTCTGTGTCATAAATCCTCTTGGTGGAGGCAGTAATAGTCAGCAAATTAGGAAAAACATCCATAAAAATCAAAATGACTGAATAAAAGTATGTTTGGAGCAACTCAAAAAAAAAAAAAAATCTAGAAAATGAGACAGGGGCCAAGCTGTTTAACACCATCTCCACACAGACATCATTCAGTGGGTTCACCACTCATGGGAAGTGACTCGGTATGGTGCAGCGTGATTTGGGTGGCAGTTGTGGAGACTGCTGCTCCTTTTGACCCAGTTAGGGATAAGAGGACGAAGATGAATAAGGTCTTTTTTTTGGTTCATGGACTCTATTTTTGCATTAGTTTGATTTGTTGCTCACTTGCTCAAACAGATGAAGATGATCACGTCCCATTCCTGTATCCTGCGTTGGGGAATTCATTGAAGCTAAGACTAAAATCTTGGGTATCTGTGAAGATTCTCATTCAACCAGGTCATGATATCGAAAAAAAAGGGATTCGTTGTCAGCAGCTGGACTTTCTCTAGAAGATGAAATGTGTTTCATTCCTCAACTGAATGTTCCCTCCATCAACCAAAAACTGATCAAGGATTCAAGGATTCAAGGAAGCTTTACTATACTCGGATCCCGGATGGAGGTAAGAGGGAGAAGAAGAGAAGTAGTGCGGTGACAATTGCAGATTGTAGTTTGGGGGGAGTGAGTGAGGCAACGAGAGCAGAAAAAAAAAAGTTACAGTAACAATAACAACAGAGTATGAATACAGTTTACAGATTTCCACCAGAATTCAACAGTCTAACAGCTTTGGGGAAGAAATTGTTCCTCAGTCTGGTGGTCCTGCCTTTGATACTACTAGGTACTACTTGATACTACTTTGATACTAGGGATGAAGTTCCTCAGTTGAGGGATGGAATGTCTTTCAACTCCAAAAAGAACTACAACCCTTTTTGAAATCTGGGGTCTAGATAAAAATACAACCTCCTACACTGAACATTTGGGTTTAAAAAACAGCTATACTAAGACAGGGAGTTACTCCCTGTGGAGGGGGACCGGGACCGTTCCATTATGCTTTTCTCCACTCCATATTCACTCCCCCACATGACATTGTCATGTATAATTCCGAAGATTACACACAGCAAATTAACCTCTGCTGCTCCGTGTCACATGTCATTAGCCGAGACCTGTATTCACATGAAATGATTCCCTGATAACATCAGGGCAGGGCGGGGATTATCACTGCAGATTGAGAAGGTACGGGATGATCAAGACTTTCGTCGATGTGCGTGAAGACCCAAAGGCACCGTTTGATTTATTCTCAGTTTGTGTCCGCCATTAAAGAACTGGTGCCCGCCATTCATTACTTCATCTTCTTCGCAAAATAGAAACACATTTCAATCTTTTTTTTTTCTCCCCAGTCAGACATTGAATAACATTTTCTGAAGGCCTTAATTCCCAACGGTACCGTGCCAAGAGCCATTAGTCGGAGTGTGCCTGTGCCATATCATAAATAATAAATAGCATTGCCTCTATTAAAAGAGAGGAAACATAATTACGTTACTGAGGACTCCGACTTGGAGAGTTGAACATTAATGTGTCAGAAAGAATCAACATTTAATGACTGTTCGTACAGAAACACAGGTTAGTGGGAGTAAAGGTGTACCCGCGGCGCCGTACTCCGTGTAATACATGTAAGAAGACGACGCGCGGTGGCTGTGACATTTCCATTCCGCCACAAGGTGACCTCTGGGTGGAAGGCTGAATAAAAACGGTCCCACATGGCCACTGCTTTTGTGCAAGAGCGAGAGACATAGAGAAACAGAGAGAGAGAGGGACTCAAACAGACTCTGTCCTATTGTGTTTGTAGTGATCGTTCACACAGCTCAAGTAAACAGCACTAACCAGTGCAGGCAGGGGTGTCTGTGGGTGGAAACCAACGAGGCCATGTCTTCACGGGGACGGACCGCTCAGTGACTCACGCAGCGCGGGTATTCTGTCTGCTACGACACTCGTGCCTTTCAGTGGCTGATTCAGAGTGTTAGCGTACACATTCGGAATGGCTTTCTCAACAGATGCTGCAGAGATGAGGTGAAAGTGCAGTCGGCTCTAAGATATTTCGCTTCTTTGTGGGCATGGGTTCTATTCACTCCTTCGTCAG